>JBBBDQ010000232.1:210000-432500 GCA_037127315.1 Ascarosepion bandense | reverse complement strand
GTTAGGAGGTGTCTGTTGACCTTACATTTAAACTCCTGGAGATTGTAGCTGTCGGGGAATCAATCATGTGGAAGGGAATTCCACAGAGAGGAAGTGCGAGAAAAGAAGCTGTTGGAGTAGAAATTGCGGTTACATTTTATCGGTTTCACTGTAAAAGTGTGGAACCTAGTTGCTAATCTAGTATCTCGTGCAAATTCGTACCTAGGGGGCACCAGTTATCTAAGTCCATCGGAGCAGAAACCGTGAAAGTATTTATAGAAGAGGCACAGGAAAGCCACGTCACGCCGGTGAGAGAGTGACTGCAGGCGGTCAGCCAAGTCGGTATCGATCACATTACAGATTCTCCGTTGTATTTTGTCAAGAAGCCCGAGGAAAATAGCAGGGGCACCCGACCAGATGTGGCAGCAGTATTCAATACACGGGCGGATGGTAGATTTATATATGTGCAGGATAGATTCAGACGGAAAAAACTTCCGGGCCCTGCACAGAGAACCGACTTTCATAGCAGCGGATTTAGCAATGGATTCGATATAGTCATTCCACTTGAGGTCCGCTGAGAGTGTGAGGCCAAGCAGGCGTAATGTTTTACTCTCTGGGAGGCAAGCCTGTTCCATGGGAGGTAGGTGCGGTTGTCTATGATGGTTAATTGATAGCAGCTTTGTTTTGGAAGAATTGAAATTCACGAGCCATTTCTTACCCCAGTCCACTACGGATTGGAGGTCCTTTTCAAGCTCGGCAGCGAAGTTCGCTTTGTCGCCCACACCAGATTTTTGATCGTGGCGAGAGTAAACTGTGGTGTCATCGGCGTACGTGCCTACTTGGGATGTTATGACATCGGGGAGATCATTGATGTAGATCAGAAAGAGCGTAGGACCTAGGATAGAGCCTTGAGGGACACCCGCGTTTGTATGGTAGTTCTGGGAGGCATGTCCGTTTAATACTACCTTCAATGTTAGAGAGGAATGACTGGATTAGGTCCAACAAATGTCCATACCATAGCTCCGCAGTTTCCGTAGAAGGCCAGCATACCAGATTCTGTCGAACGCTTTAGAGATATCCAAGGCAACGGTTCGGGCTTCGCCATTCTTGTCGAGAGCCTGGTATATATACTCGGTGATGGTCGTTAGCATATCAGCAGTCGACCTGGTGAAGCAGAAGCCACTCTGTTTGTCCGAGAGGAGCCTGTGGGCTGTGAGATGCTGAACCACCTCGGCGTTGATAATAGCTTCGTACACTTTACCAAAGATCGGAAAAAGGCTGATAGGTCGGTAATTTGTGGGGTCCGAGGGTTCTCCAGTGTTCTTAAAAATTAATGTGTGTGTATATATAAAGACGAACATGGGAGCTGTTGTCAACAGAATATTATTGGATTGGAATTGTTAAAGATGTTGCTAGTTTTGTTAAAAAATGTCAGGTTTGTCAAGCAAATGAAGCCTTTAAATGTTCATGGACCTCTGCTTTAATTGAAATTGACGTGGACAACCAAGGTAACCACAAGAAATGCCTCATTTTGTTTCTTTTCTTCACAAACCTTTGCAATAAAATGTTTCTTTGTTTTCTATGATCTTATTGTTTTGATTTTACAAGAATTTATTTCCTTTTTTTTATTGCTTTTTATTGCAGAGCCAAAAATATTCTTTCATTGGATTTCTGTTTGTGATCTGTTGCAAAATATATTTCATTCCTTTTTTAAAAACAACAAAGATTGTCTTTTAAATTCTTATTAATTTTAAGAAATGCATTGGGTGGTTATTTCAAACCCTGTTTGGAAATTTTGATAGTCATTTTTTGTTTTGTTTTTGATTATGTCACAAGGTGTAAAAGTTTAAAATAACCTGTTTTATTTGAAAAAAAAAAACTGTTTAAATGATATTGATATTAAGCTTTGAGAGAAACAATTGTTTGTCTTTGTCCTTGGTTATTTGGCCTACTTTGTGAATGGCTCAAATGTTTCTGTATTCATGCATGTACCTGTGGATGTTGTTTAAATGCAAAGAAATGCCAGAATTTCAAATACTGATTATCAATACATGAAGGTTTTTCCCCAGTTAGAAAATATGCAAAATTAGACAATCTTATCTGATTTTTCCTTTTTCAATATAGGATTTGTGTCAGACTTGGGTTCATTATATATTTTACAATTCTTGTCAAAAGATTAACTCATAACCTCTTTTTGAGAAAACAAAAAACTTAGTGTTTTTAATTACATTGGCTGTTGGTTCAAGAAAATATTTTTTTTTAAATTTTGTTTCAGGCCAACAAATCCTTTATTGTATTTTATGTTTTATATGGAAGTTTTTTTTTCTGTAAGTCTTTTTGCTTTGAATCTATTTGCATTTCAAGGCCAATTTTTTAAAAACATTCTATGAGAATTCATAATCTCTTTCCAAGAAAGCCACCATTTTTTTTTTCAGTTCATTCAGCAAGTGAATGAGATTTATTATATTTATTTATTCATTCTTTTTCTTCTTTTTTAACCCTTTGTTGCATATTAATTACAATTGTAACTAATATGCAACAAAGGTTTAATAGAATTTATATGACAATGATTTGAAAGGCTATTTTCTGTAGCCTGGGCCAGGCAGAATTTTGTTTTTAAACAGAAATATTTTGAGCTTTTTTGATATTTTATTAAATTCTGTAATATGTTTTTAAAGTTTTATTTTTCTGTCTTTTCATAAAAGACTAGATTTTTGCTATGATTCTGGATGAAATCCACTACAAACAAGAATCTTTATCACTTTATTTGGTTTTAAACTAAATAATCAGTATTTAATTATTAAAAATAAAGTTTACTGCCTTTTAGTATAAGAATTTGTAACTTAAATTATGAAAGCTGCTAGAGTAAAAAAAATTGACATTTGGTAATCTTAAAAAGTTATTTTAATTTAAAATCATAATGATTTATTTTTCTCATTAAGTTTTATAAGATTTTTTCTATATTAGGAGTACTTATCAAAATCTTCTTAATATTGGATTGGGTGCTAATAGTCTAGGAAAAGAATAACCATTTTTAAGTTTCCATGCCTAGTCAACCAAGCTTATCACAAAGTTGAAAGTACGATCAGAGAAAGAAAAAAAGAACTTTCTTTTTTTTTATTACTTGTAAAATCTATAGTAATCTTGCTTTGTTCTTTTAGATGTTTCTACCTGTTTGAATAATATAGGTCCGGTTTCCTTTTTCCAATCTTTTCACTCCTTTTTTTTTTTTCAATTGGAGTAGATAGACTAAACTATCGCCCGGTTCACACTCCACCCATATCTATTGAACAGGTGAAGAGGCTCATCCCTTGTTCCCTGTTTAGGATGTGGTTTCCGGTTTTCTCTTCTCCAATCTTGTCACTCTTACGTAGCCCCCTGTACATCAGTGGCGTTACCGCCTTGCTCGGGGTGATATGATTAATATATATATATATATATATATATATATATATATATATTGCTTCATTACTTCAGATATTATTATTAGTGGATGCTCGTTTCGGGTTTTTTCTTTGAGCTTCGTGCTGATGTCAGTCCGAACACTTTTCACTGACTTTCATGCCCTAAGCTCCACCACTTCTGCGATATATGCATTACTCTTTAGAAATGAATTGAGTTCTTTCGGTGACTGGCGTGTGTATACACTGCTTATATACAGCACATTAAAATTTCCTTCCTCTATGGACTGACCAGCAAATAAATAAACAAACGGATGAAAGGGTAAAGTGTTGTCTTAAGGCATTCTGGCGCCTCTTTATTATCTTATGGGTTTGATGATATTTTGTGTTAGTGTGTGTGTGTGTGTGTGAGTTTGTGAGGGCCTTTTTATTTATCTCCGTTTGTGTGTGTGGGTGTTTTTTATTTATTGTGTGTATATGTATGCGTGTTTTTTATTGTGTGTATATGTATGCGTGTTTCTGTGTGTTTTTCGGTGTGCGTGTTAGTTGGATTGTGTTCTGTGAGTGTGTGTCTCTATGTGTCTGTTTGCGTGTGTGGGTGTATTTATTTATTTATTTATTTAGTATGAATTGGATTTGCTTTTGAGATTGGTGTGTGTATTTTTTAATCTATGAGTATATGTATGCGTGTTTCTGTATGTTTTTCAGTGCGTTTGTTTTTTATGTTGTTTTGTTGAGCGAAGGTTTGTAATTTTTAAGAATCTTTCTTTCTGCATTAACAGAATCTCATAATTAATATTTTGATAGAGTGGTTTGACTGAAAATAGGCCGTCACTGCATTCATGTAGATGTTTAGAGACATATAATTTCCTGTTATGTGATAATCTGATATTGCTCTGATGAAGTGAGATACGGTGATTTAAGCATTGTGTCGCTCCTATGTATATTTTTGTGCATCTGTCGCATTTTAGAGCGTAAATTACATTTTTCGAGTTGCAGCTTAGATCCGATTTTATTTCGAATGTAGTTGCGTTTTCGAACTGGAAATATTTTCCTTCTATTATTATTTTGCAAACCCCACATCTTTTTTGTTGCATTTTGTGACCCCCTGTATTGTGTGTTGTTGTTCAAATTTTGATGAGGTGAAGATGTCTTTTAAATTTTTGGGCTGGCGTTTGGCGTTATTTTGGTTGTCCCTAAGATTTCTTTTATTTTTTCATTGTTGTTGAGTAATTCTATGTGGATTTTAATCCTAGTGAATAATTCCGGATTGTTTTTGTTGTGAGTGGAGACGTATGCTAGTATGTTTTCGTTTTTTTCTATTTTTTCCTGTTGTTCTTTCGTGTTCCGGAGGGATTCTAATGGTATCTTTTTTGATAGTTGGAAACCCTTGTCTATTATTGGTGTGGGATATCCTCTCATTTTTAATGTTTTTCGTAATTCCTCTAGGCGTATTTTGCGTAGGGTTTCGTCACTCACTATCGTGCAAATTCGTCGTGCTAGGGAATAGGGGATGGATTTTAGGCAACTTTTTGGGTGGTAACTCCTGAAGTGGAGGTATTGTTGGGTGTCTGTGGGTTTGTGGTAAATGTCTGATGATGTAGTTGCTCTTGTTTTTTATTATTAGTATGTCTAGAAAAGCTAATTCTTTATAGCTATATTCTAGTGTGAACTTAATTTTGGGGTGTAGTTGTTGCAGTGTGTCGTGTAGTTCGTTAATATCTCCCCATGATGGTTTCCAAAGGATAAAATAGTCATCCAGGAATCATTTCCACGATTTTGTGAATTCTGTTTTTATATTTTCCCCATATTTATGTCCTATTTGGGTGTATAGGTCTTCTTCTAGATATGCTAGGGTGAGTGTTGCGTATGTAGGTGCCATTTTTGTTCCCATCGCGGTGCCTATCATTTGTATATAATTCTTGCTGTCAAATTGGAAGGAATTGTTATGTAAAATCAGGTCTATACTTTGTAGAATGAATTCCTTTGAGAAGCGTGTGGGAAGTATTTCTGGGTGTTTTTCTATCCAAAATGAAATTGCCTGTTTTCCTAGTTCGTGGGGTATGTTACTGTACAGGCTGTTAACGTCAAAACTTGCTAAGAGTGTATTTGGGTTTACTTCTTTTGGGAGGAAATTTAAGAAATGTATGCTGTCTCTGATGTAACTTTTGTTTTAGTGGTGAAAGGTTGTAATAATTTGTCTATTTGATTGCTCAGTCTGCTTGTTGGACAGACTGGTCCCGCTACAATTGGTCTGAATTTGAGGTCTTTAGGGTTTCGGGTGTAGATGTATTCCGAGTTTTGTTCCTGGATAGCTGTCTTTATTTCGTTTGATTTGTGTACCTTTGGAAGTCCGTAAAAATTACTAGTTTTTGAAATGACTGGTCAACCCATTAGGACACATGCTGACAGAGAAGAGACGATTCAGCATTGAACTCACATTATTCTGATTTATTTTATTTTATTATATATTTTTTATTTTTTACTGTTTTTACTGTTCTTATTTTTTTATCTTTTTATTTTTTTACTGTTCTTATTTATTTATTTATTTTTCACACACTTCCTATTAACTTTAAACAGAATGATCAGATACTCAGAGAAACCCAAACGTAAAACAACGAATTTGTTCGCCTGAAGAGAGTCAATTTTAGACTCGAAACACGTGTAGCGCAAATCATGACAAATTAATACTCCACAACTTGTATAAATACCAAAACAATAAATATATATTTTAAAGAAAACCTTCACGGCTTCTCACACTTTTTATTATATATATATATATATATATAATAGGGATGAAATTATGAATCTGGAATAAAATTTTGAAAATAAATCAATGCTAAAATGTACCTATGAACCCAGGGACAATGACAAAATCCCATTACTTGATGTTTATATACAGCTAAAAACCAAAGAACTCATCAGTTTCCTGTATAAAAAAAAAAAAAACAACCGGTAAGAAAATGGAAGACAGCAAACTTTGTTGTTTCTAATCAAAATATGCACACCAAAGACTAATATATTAGCGAAGACTAATATATTAGCGAAGACTAATATATTAGCGAAGACTAATATATTAGCGAAGACTAATATAGTGCATGAATTTCAATGCCCAGTACAAGACTCTGTTTTTGTCACAAATCAATTACCTATATTTGACACTCTAATACATCACTGAGAAGACGCCACTTATCAAGCAATAGAAAAACATGTATTAACCCATAATTTACAAGAACCTTAAGGAAAATTCTGGTCGAACATACAAGAATACTATTTACTATACTATACCAGCAGCATCTCGCTATTAGAGAGGCACTACATATCAAATAATCAAATAATTCTCTCCTATCATCAAACTTACATTGGAAATGGAGTACTGAATTTTTTTTTTTTTTTTAAATAGAAAGATGTTCATGCAATTTCTAGTACCGTGATCCACGCGAGTCTTGAAAGAACGCTACTTTTAAAAAACACGATGAGACATGAGGATAAAATAATAACAGCAGAAAGATAACACTCTCGAAAATGGCCAGAGAAGTGGCTGAAAACTCTTAAAAATACTTAAGGAATTTTTTTACCTTTCCTTATCTTCAGCAAAAAAGAAAAAAGAAAAAAGAAAAAAGAAAAAAAGAAGCATGCTAGAATAGTGGAAAAATTAATATATATGTATATATATATATATTGCTTCATTACTTCAAACATTATTAGTGGATGCTCGTATTTGAAATAGACGCCCTATTTTTATTTTAAACAGTGCATCACTGCATATTGTGTTTGTCGGCCAGCGAATTCCAGAAATTTTGATAAGGAAACTGTACACTTCGACAGGAGTCGGACTTGCACCATCCCCCTTTGTAGGAGAAACCACCTTCTATTCGTTGTTCTTTACCACTCGGTTACAAATACCATCACAGATCAGAAAGGCTATATTTTCCCTTTTAGTTTTGCTGAATTGTGACGATCTATTTTCTTTATTAAGGTTTCTCAAATATCCAGTCCGGTAGGCGTCTATTTTAAATACGAGTATCCACTATAATAACGTTTGATAAAAATTACAGGTTAAAATAAAACCTTTATTATTTCATATATATTTTTTTCACAGACGAAAAATTATTTTAGAGTACATTAGCACTCTCTAATTAAAACATGATCTGTATTACTTCTTTTTATGCTTATTGCATAATATTTTCTTGATCCAATTTTTTTGCAATAAACTTTTGACTTTTTATTTTGACATGATTTATCTCCCCTAGTATATCATTTTTGAAAACACGCGACAAAGGATATTTTACGTTGAAAGCATTTAAAAATGTATTTTCACTTTATAACATTTAATCTTAATTCTTTTTCAATTAATTTTGTAGCAATTTACAGCATTATTGAAAACTCAAACTCTAATACGAATTATGAATTTATAAAAGAAATTTTGAACAGTAATTTTTTACAAACTCTAAATCGCATAATTAAACTGAAACATTTTTTTTTATCAGTTTATTATTGTGACTAGGATTTCTGATCGTTTGTTCTCTTTTAATCATATGTTACCTGTATGAATATATTGATCTAAATCCTCAGGAAGTAATACCAACACCACCTGGCTACTAACGCACATTATCCAGGGGAAGCAACTCTGTGTAATTTATTTTATTACCTTATTTTTTTTATTGCAACAAGTTGCCATTATGCGGTCATTATGATCACTAGTAAACATTATAGGGCATCATAATGGTCACTAGTAAACAGTAAAATCGGGAATAAAAATATACTTCTGGTGCATCTCTTTTTACAATTGTTAAGGCTTCATTTCGTTATAATGTTCAATGGAATTGATTGAAGGATTTTGTTTGCTATCATTGTGCTGTGTAAAAAGTTCAAAAAACGAATGTTATATTGTTTTTATTCCATTAGCACAATGTTTCAAAAGTGCAGGTAATTACCTCCAAAGGGTTAATTTGAAGTTTTCCAGGATGACAGCTTTAAAAAATCTTCATCATCATCATTTATCCATCACACCCAGATGGTGCATAGGGCAGCAACTTTTCGTTGCTGTAACAAATTGTTTTTTAAGGGACAGGGTTGTTAGCCCCAAACCCCAAACCCCAAACCTGGAGGACCGGTGGACCATTCTTGGTTCTTACGTTTACAGCACCTGTTATTCCCAAATGGTGACCCATTTAAGTACTGACCAGGCTCGACGTTGCTTAACTTCGGTGAGCGGACGGGAGCCGGTGTATTCAACACGATATAGCCGTAGGCTTAAAAAATCTTACCATTAAAAAAAAGGAAAACCCTGGACTGGAATGTTTTCTGTTTAATGAAAATATATTGTTCAATAGTCTTTTTTTATTTTTTGTTTTTTTTAATGCAATTTTCCTTCAGGATAGGCAACCATGGATCTCTACAGATCACTTTTCTTTATTATCTAGGAAGCACCATGCATTCTTGGGAAAGATAGTGGAGTGGTTTTTCGTTGACATATCCACAGTTTGGAATTCAAAGTTTCCCTTCTCTTAGAGTGGTTTCCACCTAAGGCTATATAATCTATTCTACCCTACTATTTCTCATATATAGCGAAAAAAAGATAGATTCATTCTATTATGAAAGATTGTGCGAAAGTGAACGTAATAATTTAGGCTAGAATTTGAATTTTATTTTAAATGTTTTATTAATTTGTTCAGTTGTGCTTGTGGGCACTGCACGTTACTCGGTTCATCGAAACATTCTATTCTACATTAGCATTTGTTCAAGAAACTTTTAATCGTATTTATATTTGTGTGCGTGTTTTGTGTGTGTTTTGATGAGTGCAGATGTATGTGTAAGTGCTTTTTTATCATTTCACCCTAAGTAAGGCATTAAAGCCTCTAAGGCACAGGGTTTTACTGAGTGTGAAAGAAAAACATTATTAAGGAGCAAGAACTAAAAAATTAGGAAGACAAGATAACGATTGACAATGAATCTAAAGTTTTGAAGATAAAAGTTGATCGAAAATAAAAAAGCCGAAAGAAAATTCTACAAGCGAGAAGTGCGAGAAAAGTAACTGTAAGCACAGAAATAGTATAAGTAAATGACAGAATGAGGAATCGGAGAGCCGATTTCGAATCCCAGTTGAATTAGTTGCATTCACTTACGCGCAAATACCCTATTGAAAGGTATTAATCCGTCTCTTCCATCCAGCTATTGATTAAATAACAGGACAAATTTAGTTCTATAGCTTTTGTTGGCAACCAGTCTACTGCAGAAAGTAATGGCAACCTACTGCGGGAAAATCTTCTGCCCAGTCACTTATGTCTCTTTCGCGACATGATCACCCAAGAGTGTATCACGTATGACACTTAACTGACTGACTAAAATTAAAGACATTATAAGGGGGTAAGAACAATAAAATAATAGAAATAAAGACGACAGAAGAGTATGATTGACATTAAATCAAAAGTTTTGATAATTTAAGTTGACTGGAAAGAAACAAATCGGAAAAAGAGTTAAAAAAGCGTAAAGTGCGATAGAAGAAACTGTTAGCATAAAACCTACGGTTACATCTAGTCATTTCAACTGTAAAAGGATGAAACCTTGCTGCTAATCTAGTACTACGCTTAAGTTCATAAAGTTTAGGTAGCGCTGGTACAAGGATCTAGTGCCCCCCCCCCAAAAAAAAGCTATAATACAGGCTCTTCATTCTACTATATCACATTTTCATCAGGTAAAATTTATATAGAATACAAATTAGGTTTTCTTGTTCTTTCGTTGTTGTTGTTTTATGGCAAATCTCAGGTTGTTTTTATATTCAACAAACATTAAGTAATCAATATAGATTAGGACAAGATTTCTGATGAGATTTGAAATCGAATTTCTTATCCTTAGTAGCCTGAAGCCGGAGACAGAAGCTTCTCGATTAGACGACTAATGCTAATAAACAGGTATTATTCTAATTTCGCTATATGACTTAATTCTTTCTTATCCGATTTTACATGGGCGCCATATTGCTTGCTTACTCCAAATAGTAGTAATATCAGTTTCTTGATGAAGCATTGACATTATTATTAAAAAAAGTTGAAAAAAATTCATTTTGCATTTTTTATCATACAGTATTTTATTTTTACTTCCTACACAATGCCGCAATTTTAACTGTGATATTTGAATATGACATTTATAATAACAATATGAGACTTTTAAACATTCAAGCTAATATCAGCATATTAAAAAGTAAAAATACTCCTACAGGGAAAGCAAAATATTACGATCATATATATATATATATATATATATATATATATATATATATATATATATATATATATATCCAAATGAATAAAGAACGAAGAAAATAATTGCAACGTTCAAAACATTAATTTAAAACTGTGCTCAATATAAAAATAGAGCAATGAATATTTATTATTATGCTTTAGACAAACTACTACAAAATTGTACATTTTGTTTCCACATTAAAAGATCAATGTCTCATCAGATAGTTAACAATGATGGTAATAAACGTTTTATTGAAAATTTTTTTCCAAAAATAAAAGGAAGTGACTTTTTAAAATTCTTTTTTTCAATAAAACGTTTATTACCATCATTATTAACTATCTGATGAGACATTGATCTTTTAATGTCGAAACAAAAAATGTACAATTTTGTAATAGTTTGTAGTTTGTACATGTTCTAAAGTATAATAATAATAATAATAATAATAATAATAATAATATATATATATATATATATATATATATATATATATATAATCGTTTCTTCTTAAGCAACGCAGTACTACATACGTAGGGTGCTACATAAGAGGGGAGCGAAGAGAAAGAGGGACTGGTTACAGGAGGTGTCGGAGAATGGATAAGAGAAGGATGGGAACACTGGTGTGAAGAAAGTTACGTGAAAGTAGAGCGAAAAGGCAAAACAAGATACAGTGGGTATCTGGGAAAAGATGTGAGTCAAGAAGATAAAAGATGGCAATTGACGTTGCATTTAAACATCTGGAGATTGTAGCTATTAGGAAAACAACTATAGGGAAGGGAGTTCCACAGGCGAGAAGTGCAAGAAAAGAAGCTGATGGAGTAGAAATGGCGGCTGCATTTTCTTGTTATGGCTGTAAAAGGGTGGGAGCTTGTTGCCAGTCTAGTAGCTCGAGTAAATTCGTGTAGAGGGGCCACCAGGGAGATAAGCATGTCGGAGCCGAGGCCGTGAAAATGTTTGCAGAAGGGACAGAGAGAAACCACATCTTGTCGGTGAGAAAGTAACTGGAGTCGAGCTGCCAGGTCAGGATCGATTACATTGCAGATTCTCTTTTGGATTTTGTCAAAAACCTCGAGATGAATAGCAGTGGCGCCCTATAAGATATGACAGCATTATTCAATGCACAGGGGATGGTTGATTTGTATACGTTCAAGATGGAATCAGGCGAGAAAAACTTCTTCACCCAACACAGTGACCCGACCTTCCTAGCAGTAGATTTAACTATTGATTTAATTTAGTCATTCCACTTGAGGTCGGCTGAGGGAGTGAGCGAGAAGGCGCAGTGAATTGTTTTCCGGGAGTCTAGCGTGATCCATGCTGATGAGGGTGTAGGAGAGATTGTCTATGCTAGTCAAAGAACAGAAGCTTCGTTTTGGAAGCATTAAAATTTGAGCCATTTCTTGTCCCATCCCACCACAGATTGGAGCCCCGTTTCAAGATCAGCAGCGAGGTTTGCTTTGTCAGCCTTGGCAGATTTCTTTATGAGGCGGGAGTAAATGATGGTGTCGTCAGCGTAAATGCCTATTTGGGATCTGATGACATTAGGGAGAACTTTGTTGAAGATCAGAAAAAGCGTAAGGCCTAGGATAGAGCCTTTACACACACACACACACACACACACACACACACACACACACACACACAGATATATATATGAAAACGGAATAGGGTTGTTCCAACGAGAGAAATTGGTATAGAATAAAAAGTGTGAGAGGCCGTGAACGTTTTCTTTAAAGTGTATATTTATTGTTGTTGTTATTATAAATGTTATGATACATTAAGTGTCCATAATGGTATTTTTGACGCTACACGTGTTTCGAGTCTAATACTGACTCTCTTCAGGCGAATAAATTTGTGGCTTTACGTATCGTGTTCATTTTATTCATTTTCTTATTTTTTTCTATTTACTTATTTATAAAACAACAACTTGGCCATAATAAAACAAAAGGAACTCGATACGTAAAGCCACAAATTTATTCGCCTGAAGAGAGTCAGTATTAGACTCGAAACATGTGTAAGCGTCACAAATACCATTATGGACACTTTATCTATCATAACATGTATACTAACAACAACAATAAATATATACTTTAAAGAAAACGTTCACGGCCTCTCACACTTTTTATTCTCTCTCTCTCTCTCTCTCTATATATATATATATATATATAGGTGGACATTATGGTCAACACACACCGGTGGCAGTCTATATACAAGGGTTCAATGGATCAAGTGTAATCTAAATTACACAAAAATAAAAATAACACTGATACCACATTTTAAAAGATATATTTACCAATATTACACAAAAATATATTAAAATAGTAAAGGTTAAATTTATTCAGTAAAACCACCCTTTTTTTCAACCACGTCCCCATAGAATTTCGGAAACTCCTGCAGCTCTTCTGGATGGTCTATTTGTTTAAGTTGGTGAATGCTGCCATAATTCTTGTTGTCAATTTATCTTTGGTGTTCCTAGAAGTTTAGTTGGTCTCTCGCTCAACTGTGCCTTACACATAATAATCAATCGAGTTTCAGTTTGGGGAGTTACGTGACCAGATGTGAGGTGTGATGTGGTCGCAGAAACCGTCTGACAACCATGACTGGGTTTTCTTGTTTGTATAGCATGGTGCAGAGTCCTGTTGTCAGACATATGGTATTTCAACAGCCACCCTCTTCAGCCAGGGCAACACTGATTTTTCAAGGTACTTGATGTAGACCTTCGTGTTGAGTCTGAGACTCTGTTGTAAGATGACTGCAGACATAACATCATCATTACTAGTGATCATTTCAAATACGATGGTCATACTCTTTTAGCGAGTCGACCATCATCATGTATGCATATACATCAGCCTGCACCAGGAAAGTCTTACATAGCGCTATCGTCTTATCCAAAAATATAATTTCTTCTTTGCTGATCGCTTATTTTGTGATGATGGCGTTCATGACGGCATTCATCGCTAACGTGCGGGTTCAGGACTAGAAGCTTCCAGTTACACCAAAACCGGCTCCTGTCATCTATTCTCTATCGCCATTTTTCTACACAAGAGTTGGTTAGAGATGAAAGGAAATCAGAATTGATGAAAGTAACAATTGCGTGGATTTATTTAAGGTAGACCTCAGCTTGCTAGAAAGTGACCCACAAACTTGATTTCATGATGTGATGGAAAAATTGCTTTCGAAAGTTTTCAGATTGCAATAGAACGGCTGTAATGAATTTACATAATGATATTCGATTCCTAATAACCTATTTTCTTGAACAACAATATAGGTGTCATGAATCACAACGCCTACTTAGAGCTTACATAAGATATGGACGTTTTCGCAGCAGGAGCCGAAATGATCAAAAAGCAGTTTAGTACGTAGCAGGCACTACATATTACTTTCGGTTGAAATAGGCTTCTGTGGCTCCTCAGTCAAGATCTGCCTGTCCGCCGGTCGGGAAGCAATGACCAGCTAAGACTAGCTTTTTACCATCTTTGACAAGCAATGACTAGCTAAGACCAGCTTTGTACCCAATTACCGTATAAACGGAGGCTGGGTAATCTTTGACCAATGGCCTGAGCGTATGCGCTCAGGTTCCACACGTTAAAAACTGACCTTGTGTCACAACTCGCTCCAGTGGGGGAGTAGGGCAAATATGAAGTGTAGTATCTGTTTTCAGATACTCACTGCCTGCTCGCCGGCTGGAAGCAATGACCAGCTAAGACTAGCTTCGTACTCAATTACCGCGTAGTCGGGGGCTTGGTAATCTTTGACCAGTAACTCGAGCGTTCGCGCCCGGGTCCCCACTTTAAAAGCTCTCACCTTGTGTCATATCTCGCCTTAGTGGAGGAGGACGGGTAAATACCCTTCCTCTTCGCCGTCCGCCTGCAGCACTCGCCACCTGGTGTTGGGTGGGTAGGTTTGGAAGCAATGACCAGCTAAGAGTAGCTTTTGACCAGCTAAATACTAGCTTTGATCAGCTAAGACTAGCTTCGTAACCAGTTACCTAGTAGGCGGGGGCTTGGTAATATTTGACCAATTACCCGTGCGTTTGCGCCCAGGGTTCCCACATTTTTTCCGGTTGAAATATACACAAAAACAAGGGAAAGTAAAAAATTATCCACAGTTTTGTTTTGTCAATTTATTTACACAAAAGCAGAAGCTAAACAAGTACGTCGTTTTTCTACAGAAATAACAAAATGGGGAGAAAAGTCCGTGATGGAAGAGGAAAAGAAACTAAAAGATTAATAACTTTTGCATAAAATAATGATGTTGTTTTTGTCGAAAGTGTTGATAATTTTCGACCCCCCCCACCTCGTATAAAGTGATAATTTTGCATTCAATATTTTTTAATCAATTCCAAATCAGTGGCGATCCAAGGACAAGAGAGGACATCAATCAATTAGTTTCAATCCAAAGAAGTCTATATGCACCCCGCAAAAAAAAAAAACAAAAAAAAAAAAAAAAAGAAGCTCAACACGTTAGATGGTGGTTACTGTAGAAACTAGGTTTTCACGGTTAGAGTTGCTAGCCCCACACCTAACTATTTTTGAATTTAGTCGTCTTCCTCCTAGACTGGATGCTAACTAAAGCTAGAGGTCCAGCGCATTTTTGTGTATTAATTCTAATAATAAAAATGAAAGAAAGTAAGCGACATTTTCAGCATAACAAAATCATCATCATCATTCTTGTGACCTGATGCTGGCGTAAAGTTGCTGACCAGTTCCTTTCACATATCTAGTTGGAGAGCCGAAGAGGTATTTATTCTAGTATTTCTTTCATCAGATATTTCCAAAGATCTTGCTCTTCTAAGGTTTGCAGTAACTGTTTCTCTCATTGATAAAGTCTTGCTGGCATCCTATACAGATCTTGACACTCTTTTCCTTGCAGCATCTGCTTTTCTCCTTGTTTGCACCTTCTTTGATGTTTGAAACGCTGATGGTCTTCTATGATTTGCAACGTTTACTTGTTTCCTAGCTTGTTCTTCATCTTGTGTTTCTTCTGCTCTTCTCCCCTTTTTGCCTTAGAGCTCTGGCCTTCGGATTTTTTCATGATATTTTGAAGAAATAACTTTGAATTCCTCAAATCACTTTATAGAACTTCAAAACCTCGCTTTAACCTTGATTCAGGCTATATTTTCAATTCCAACCAATAGACAAATTTGTTCCTAAATTCCAATTCAGGCCGAAAATTGAGTTCTTCAAAAACTCCGTGGAGCTTCAATTGATTTGAGTTCTTCAAATCACAAATTCTGTTTAACTTCACTTTAACTCGGCTTCCTTGGCTTTTTGAAAAAATAATATTTATTTCCTCAATTCATAAAGTTTGAGAAATATTTTAAACTGAATTTAAAACATTTTTTAAATTCAGACAGTTTTTTTTATATTGAGTTTAACTCAATATAAATGAAAACCCCAAAATCACCATACTTTTTCAATTATGTTAGACTTTCAATTTTTAACTGTTCCCTTCTCATCTGGACATAAATCCCTAGGCTTGATGTTGAATAACCAGATTAAGCACACATTTTCAATCCCAGAATCACCCTGTGTTCAAAAAGATAAAATAGGTCTATGTAGAACAAATCTGGTCCAAGTTAGAAGCTTTTTGGACACACAGACGGACAGACAGAATTTGCTGCTTATTTATTTATATGGAATGATCTACGGTTCAGCTGGAAATCGAATTCGGCTCTCCGATTTCTCCTTCCGAGTCTATATCTGTTGTGGATTCCGGATGAGGAACCGCACAAAATAATAATAACAAAACAGATATGGAGATAGAAAAGTAGGTTAAATTGAACGTAATATACAAACTGGAACGCGGGTTAGTCAATTCAGGAATACTATTAGTAGAAATAAATATATACAAGTCTTGAAGTGAAATCGTTGGAAAAAGTTATGTCCGAGTAACTTATTCTAGCTGAGTGGAGCTCAGAGCTAGTCTGGTCTCTGGGTAACTTCGGTATCTGTCGGAACTGTCCGATAACTGTAACGGATCTCTACGATTACCCTCCACTGTAAACTGCAACTATAACTGAGATTCGAGATTTACTGTTCTCTCTATGGCCGTATTATATGCACACTGTCGAGTCCATTATCATATACAAAAAGGGGAGATCCTACAACAATATCCATTACACCACAACGCTCTGTATATACTTAGATTAAAAGGGAGTCTTCTACAATGAGTTACTTCCGGAAAGGAATAAGAACAATGAAAAGACACTGATCTATAATTGAGAGTTAATATATTTCATTATGGTTGCATAAGCTCACACGTTTCTTCCATGACTAGATAAAAAGTTTTTCAGCTTAGCTGAGAAATTTGCACGCTTAGACCGTATTAACCAGATATTATACTTTCAGATTATCATCAATTCTATTCTTTACAGAACACACACACACACACACACACACACACACACACACACACACACACACACACACTTAGAACGCAAACCGGAAACTCAAGACTAAACAGGAAACAAGGAATGAACCGCTACTCGTCTTAAAAACACTCTTCCCTGGTCTTTTGAATAGGAGTACATCTTTATAGTGAACAAAACAAGTTATATGTTAAAATTCAAAACTAACTCATTGTTAGAAATAAACGAATTTTCTGGAATTTACAAACTTTGTTTAACACGCACAAAACTTGTGAAATTTCACACCTCGATGTGAAATGGTTATCGGCCAATGGAAAAGCCAAAATCATACCCTGGAGTGAATTCCCAGATGACTTTTTCGGGCCCCAAAACGAAATAAAAAGACGAGAAAAATTGACAGTCTTCAGAGAGTCAAAATGATGAGCAATTATCACGTACCCTTGACAAACGTCAAGCGATTGTATTGTTATTGCCTCTCTCTTTCTCTCTCACCACCTTCTTCATTGTTCACCTCTCACCTCCTGCCTGTCACCATTCACACTGAGCTATAACTTCAAAGACATTCCTACCAAACAAACGCTCATACATACATACACATATACGTCCCTGCATACGTACACATAAACTCTTCCCAACAAGTTACTACTACGAACATTTCTACAACTCTTGATACCCTTAACTCATTACTTGTTTCTCATTGAACATTAACTCCTACAATTCATGTTATCCTTTTCTATCAATACATTTATATTTTAACATGCAAAATGTATATTCTTAGTATTCCATAAATCCAAACATTCCAACCTGCTGCCAACCTTCTGATGATTACGAATAAATTCTAAGATGTAGGGAGTTCGGTTATGTATGACACAAGGCCGAATTAATAAACATTAACCATCTCCCTACTGCTTCATCTTTATACTTTCTTATGAGTTTCTGGTTTCTTCCAAAGTTTACTTTAATCCTATACTTTTGATATCCCCGCCTAAACTCTGAAATTTTAGCTATTTTTTTCCTCGGTAGGAGTAAATAATTTTGCCTATTATTGGGTTCACACCTCCTGATCTTCTGAACAGGAGTAGAAGTTTATTCCTTGATTTCTCTTTAGGTTTTCGGTTTCTTCTAATGTCTTTTAATTTTTTTCCAATCCCAGTAACCCCTTATAATTATCACTTTGCTCGAGGGGTAGGGGAATTAATTAAAAAATACGTTCCATTCAATTCGACGATAAAATCAAATATAGCGTTCGAACATTTTTTGGATAACGTTACAAAGTTGAAATGATCTGTAATTCTCTGAAGATTTGATTTCGTTATAGTTGCAGTGTGTTAAGATTTAATCAGAATTTTTCATCTTCTCTTCTTGAAGACAATGTTAATGTATTTGTTGGCTCCAGTCACTGTTGGGGATGCTTATTTAAGCAATACAAATTGTTTTACGGCAAAAGGCCGAATGAGAAGTGAGTAGAGGCTAGTTAAAACTGGTTAACTTACACCAAGCTAATTCGACTCGCGACTGTTTCACTCCAAAAATTTTTTCATTTACTACAAGAACCCATCCTTTTTTATTCCATCCAACATATTCGCCGGGGTCCTATTAAAAACACACATGATGTAAAAATCTTTACATATATATATATATATATATATATATATATATATATATATATATATATCACTGTTAGAAATGATTACAAAAACACCGACTCCTCAAATTTATACACAAAACATACAGATGCATTCTGGGATTTCTTCCTAGCTAAGAAGATAAACCAATTCTGGGCCTCATCGGACTTAATTCTTTTCATGTCCGTACGTCAAAATGCTTGTCTGTATCCCCTTTTGTGGGTTAACACCATTCTTAGTTTGTGAATGTTTTGCCTTATTAATTTTACATGTCTTGCATATGTTGTTTGTTTAATATTATTTTCCCCTGGTTCTGTTCTTTCGTTGTTATTTGCAAACTTTGTAAATTTTGTTTGTTAGGCATTTCTATCAATTGCATTTAACTATAGTCAATTACTCTGCAATACTATACGTTTGAATTTTAAAGTGCGTTAAAACCTTTGGATATAATGAATATTACGCACGCGTATGCAGTGTCGTTACGTCAACAACCACTTGAAGACTAAAAAAAAATACAATGAAATAAATGCTCTTTTTAAATGTCGTTGTTCAAAATAAAAGGTCTGTGTGTATGAGTGAATAAGAGAGTGGGTTTACATGTATGGAGAGGAGACATTTAAGCCTTCAGCTGGAGTCCTTGTTGTTAGAAAATGTCAGTAGGTAATAGGCGGTGGTTCCTTTGAAATCGCCAGTAGGAAGCAGATCTTTCAAAGATTATTATAAGGGAGTGCTGTAGACGTTAAACATATTCGCTAGACACGCATGTACTGTCAACAACATCAAACCCTTTTCAGTTTTCTGAAAATTGTAAAAATAAATACGCGAGCATGCTTGCTGTGAATCCCAAGAAGCTCTCTCTCTCTCTCTCTCTCTCTCTTTCACTTTGACCGAGGTCAAGATAGGATGTTAAAATTAGCGTCCTGTACAATAGACGCACGTAGTTTAGAAAATATACTTTACTCACTTTTTTACTCACCAGCAGTTTAACTTTTTCTTCATTCTTTACAAAATCTATTAATAATATTCCTTGAATTAGCACTTTTTTCAGGAAATATTTATGAAATTTTTCTTACACAGGATGTTTCAATTTCTATCTTGTTTTGTGTCACACAGTTGTTTCCTTTTTTTTAATCATTTCACTCTAAGTAATAAAAACATAAAAGCATAAGGAGTTACTAAGTGTGAAAGAATATGAGAAAAAAAAACGCCATCAAAGAGAGAGAACAATAAAATAACATGAATTAAGAAAAGAGATGACGATAATACAAATTGCAGATACATTTTTGAAGATCAAAGTTAGCTGGGATGTAACCCTATTTCCAGATGGCTGGTACTAAGTGATTTTAAGGATGAGAAAAGATTTCTCTAAAAATTGGAGAATAGAATTATTTTTGTTGGGAGTGTAGCCGAAGTGATAAAAAGTTGAAAATAATGATTCAAAGACACAATTTTAGCTTTTATCGGGAGAAGTAAGTGAATTTATCAAAGCTAGTTAGTCAAAATATTGTCATTAGGTTTTGACGATTTGTGACCCTAGGTCAAAATTCGGCCTTGAGGATTTCTTGTTTACTGACTACCAAGAGAGCTGGTAAAAACAGGCAGATAATAACAGAGAGTAAGTTTTCTCCCCTTCCATTGAAATAGTCAAAATGGTTAAATGATATGACTTATATTTCGAGATGCTAAGAAGTATACAGGAAGGGGGAAATAGAGATACTGTACCTAACTTCAACACCCCGGTTTTGTGTCTTTTTAATAAAACTGAGATGGAAAACGAAATCAGTAAGACGGGGAGCAGCGATGAATTGATGCGGTCAAGCTGAAATAGCCAGACACCAGAGATATTGCCAAAGGCGGTTCGTCTGAATTCGGTTAGCTGCAAATTGAACAAACCATCGTCCCTTGGAGATAATAGATCACGAATATTAGCATGCTACCGAAATACCAGCCAACTGATTTTTTGCGTCACTTAGCTTTGACTTGCATATGATTTTGTATTTATTCGATATATATAAATATATATAAATCTACACCAAGGCGTGACAGACTTAAATCTGTTTTTTTTATTATTATTATATTAACAACACAACGTTGGTGGATTCAACAGAAGGTCAGGAAGGTTGGCTGGACTAAGCCAGGGGTTGTGTTATAGAGAAGCAAAAAACTGGAAGTGAGTTTCACAAGTGAAAAGTTCGATGTAAGAAACTATGAGCATAGAACTTACAGTTATATTTTGCCATTTCATCTGTAAAATGATGAGACATTGCCTCTAATCTAGTACTGCACTTAAATTCATAACGTCTAAGTACCATAGAGGAAAGTTCATCGAAACAATTAACATGAAAATATTTATATAAAAGGTATAGGAAAACTACGTTACGAAAATGACTGAAACCGATATGCTAGATCAGGTCTAATAACACTGCATATTCTTGTTTGCCTATTTTCTCAACCAATTCAGCACTATTAATTTTGGTTCGTCAACACATGATACTTCACCTTCAAATTGCAACGCCTAACCTAATAAAAACGGGGTGTATACTGATTTGGGGTTCACTGACTTTGCTTCTATTTTTCTTCAGAGGTTAGGACTTTTGAAGACGAAAATAGAGCGACCTAATTGGTTGATTATTCTTTCTGTTTGTCACGTAGCATGGTTTACTCCTGTGTCACTGCGGGATGGATTCAGTGAAAGGTATTTTGAAATTTGCAATAACGAGGACACAAGCGTTATTACTTGTGTGTAGATGTATGTGTGCGTCGCCCACAGCCTCTTGCTTACATTAGGCCTGTTTTCATACCTCCCATTATCAAAGATAAACTGTCAAAAGTTCTACAGGCGATAAATGCTAGAAAAGAAGCTATTAAAATAGAACTGAGGGTTGCATCTATAAAAAGGTGAGACCTAGCTGCCAATCTAGTAGCAAACTTAAATTCATGCAGTCAAGACACTAAGGAGGACAACTCATCAGAACAATTGTCATAAAAATATTTGTAAAAAAGATAGAGTGAAGCCAGGCCACGACGTTGGGAAAGTGACTGGAGTCGAGGTACCTGGCCAGGAGCAATTAAATTACATAAACTTTTTTGAATTTTGTCAAGAATCTCGAGATATATGATGGGAACACCAAACCAGATATGGAAGCTGTATTCAATAGAAGAGGTTCAGAAACACAGTGGTGCAATGCAAAACCTACCCAGGTGCCGACTGCGGGAGCAACCACGTCCCAGTCATCTACAAATTAAGGGTAAAACTTCGGAGAATGAAGAAGCCTATCACGACTGAAATACAACACGCTCGTGAATGACCTAGACCCGCAGAAGAATACACTAGCAGCGTGGAAAACAAATACGAAGAAAAAATTGGACAAGGGCATTCAAAATAGGACTCACTAAAGGAAGTGATGGTGACATTAGCAAACAATGTTGCTCTAAAGGAAATCAGACGCAGAAGAAAAAAAGAGATCCTTGACATGATGCAAAGAAGACGGAAAATGATGCCAAGACATGGAAGAGAATACAGGAAACTGCACAAAGAAATAAGGGACAAATGCAGACATGCAAAAGAGGAATAGCTCAACGACAAATGCGAAGAAGTAAAGAGACTAAGCAGAACCAAAAAAGCAGACATGCATAAAGAGATAAGAAAACTGACAGGACAAAAAACCTGCTCCTCAACAGGATGTATAAAAGCCAAGGATGGAACGATAATACTGGAGAAAAAGGAAATACTCAAGCCATGGGAAGAATATATAGAAGATCTTTTCCACGACAAGAGATAGCAACCGATAATATACAAAGATGAGGACGGACCAGAAATATAGTCCGAAATGGAAGCTGCAATGGCCAAACTGAATGGAAACAAAGCAACTGGTCCAGACGGTATTATAATAGAGCTACTAACAGCCCTGGAAGAATTCGGCATAGAGAAAATTACGGAAATAATAAATGAAATTTATAATAGTGGTATAATGCCAGACGACCTATGCAAATCCATTTTCATAGCATTGCCTAAGAAGCCAGGTGCAAACAAGCGTGAACTACACCGAACTATCAGCTTAATGAGTCATATTACAAAACTGATTGTCCGAATACTGATGAATAGAGCAAGAAGCAGAATCAGGCCAGAAATAGGACGAGAACAGTGCGGGTTCGTTAAAGACACTGGGACAAGGAACGCCATATTGACTATGCAAAACGTTCGACAAAATACGTCACAAAGAATTGATGGAGATACTCAGCAGCTTCGACATATTTGGGAAAGACATTAGGGTAATTAAGAATATCTACTGGCAGCAAACTAACTGCATACGGACAGGTAACAAATTCAGCACTTATACAAAGATAGAAATGGGCGTAAGACAGGGATGTATATTTTTACCGGGTCTATTTAACTTGTACAGTGAGAATATTTTGAGAACCCTTATATTATGCCAGGATTTGTCATCGGAGGCCACAATCTGAATAACATAAGATACGAAGACGACACAGTGTGGAATCGGAAAAAACTACAGGACCTCCTACAGATGATAGCTGAAGAGAGTGACATGAAAGGACTACAAATAAACTGCAACAAAACCGAATGCATGGTCATCAGCAAAAAGAGTAGCCCAAAATGCTAAATACAGGTGGGGGATGTTAAAATCAAACAGGTACGAAAAGTGTTCTAACTGAAGACGGAAAGTGCAACACAGAGATCCAAAAGCGAATTGGCATGGCGAAAGACGTGTTTCAGAAGTTGAGTAAAGTATTAAGACACAGAAAACTTTCACTAGAAACAAAGAAGAGAGTACTGGATTGCTATGTGATGTCAGTTCTTCAATATGGCAGTGAATGTTGGACAATATCATCAAAGATGAAGGGAAAACTTGAAGCAGCCGAAATGTTGATCTACAGAAGGATGCTGCGGATATCGTGGACCGAGTATGTGAGCAATGACGAGGTGTTGGAATGAATGGAAACGAAAAGGAAATTAATATTGTGCATTAGAAAGAGACAACTGAAGTTCCTGAGATACGCAATGAAGAAGGAGGGCTTGGAGAACCTGATACTAACAGGCCGGATAGAGGGAAAAAGAGAAAGAAGAAAGCAGTGGATAACATATTTGAAGGGCCCGAGCAGCTGGATGACAGAACGGGGGCTGCTAGACGTTACAGGAGAAAGCGTGCTAAGAGCCACCAGGGATAGGGAGACGTGGAAGGCCATGATCACCTACATCCTGAAAGGACAAGGTACATAGAAGAGGAAGATTCAATAGAAACAAAGGAAATAGTATTGAACTGTTACTTAATATCTATTTTATATATAACATATCAATTAATGTTTTTACAATTGAAGTAATACATGAAGTATAGGTCCAACGGAGGTTAAAATGTTCATGGCAATAAAATGCTGAAAAAGAATTAATGCTTAGGAATTTAGGAGCGTGTAAGTAAGGAATGTCTTTGATGTATTCGCTCCTTAGGTCAGTAAGTAGTTTTTGAGGCAGGGCAGAAGGAAAGAGGTAAGGGAGGCGAACATAGTAGCCGCTTCACTTAGGTCAAGGGGATATTGATTACTCTCTTCTCGAGTCGGTCTGTCTGTCAATGCTTTCTGTATCCGCTTTTTATATCTTCTTTTTGGATCACAGCAGCTCATTTTGGATTTCACACTTGTATTTGGATCTGGGCTTCCCATTGGCTGATAAATAAAATTCGCCTAGGCTCGCGAGATGGAAATTTAATATTTAATTAATTTTTAGTTTTCAACCGGAATATCTGCACGGACCCGGCGGCGCAGCGACGACTTTTGGTCATTTTCTTTTTGGTCGTGAAAGCGCAAACATCCGGTTTATCGCTTTTGCTCGGTATCACCACAACTACATGGGAATTACAGTTGCTGTAAGCTTGGATGTGTGGGTGGTGTAATGGATAATGGCTAGGAATCGTTAATCGGAGAGCCGAGTTCCAATTCCCGTTTCAGTTCGTTATACTCATTTACACACAAGTAATACTGGCAAACATATAAATTCACCTCTTCCCTCCAGCTATGGGTTAATTAGTAAGACTTGTATCATTAAACCATTATTATCTCCAAAAATAAAACAAAGTTGTATACAAAATATTTGCATTTCGGCATTAAATAATGCATAGAGGTTGATATGTTGTTAAACAAAAGCAACCATACTGAATCAAATGAAAATTTCGTAAAACTGGGCTTTTAAAAGTATCCCAATCTAGCAACCCTGGCTCCATTGATAAAATTAATTCCTTTTATCATGTAATCATATACTTTATGTTATCTACAAGCATAGTTTCTCTCCAATAGGAAAGCTCTGTAAGCAATTCCATTGTCAAATATATTCTGCAAGTAGCACCAATTTTGCTGCCAGCTTTTGAACTCATCTATATTGGGTGACAAAGTAAAGTTTCTTTCAAGCCAACAAACGACAACACTTTCAACTGATTATCTTTTTCCTGTGCGTGGGTTATGACTTTTCAAAAACTGCTCCATTTTCGAGGAAGTCAGTTGAAACAAGCAGATTATCGTCGGCAAAGTTAGAAAGGAAGGAGAAACAATAATGGCGAATAAACATCGGAAAAGAGTGAAAACTGTACCGGAAGTTTCCACTGCGATGGTTAAGATGCTAAATAACAAAACCAGTCTTAATATTTAGCAAAATCTATAAAAGAAGCGCAGATTCTCTGTCCGTCTTACACTGTCTGCCTGTGATTTTGCATGTTTGTATATTAAGACATATGCGTATGATTGTGTTGTCAAAGAGTGACTCACACACACACCCACACCCACACCCACACACACACACACACACACACACACGCACACACACACTATTCATCTTGAGGTTCTCGACTAAATCCAAATAGAACTGTGTGAACGTATGGGTCACTCCAACCACCGGAGTAAGGTTGCTGACAATTCGAACCAATCAACCACCTAACCGAAGACGTCTTGGGTATGAAAAAGCAGAGTAAAATATATTTTTTGTTTTGCTTGCATTTCTTCTTATTGTTCAGACGGAGGCTTGTTGCAGATTGTATATGTTGTTACTGGCAGTGACGAAAGAAGGACAAAGAAGAGGAAGAAGCAGATTATGAAATGATTATGTGGAACTGATGTTTTGTGAAGAGGTCGAATTGAGTAGTTTCCGACAAAGAAATTTATGGTTTGAAAAGTTGATGCGTCGCCCCGAATTTGTTGCGGATTGTTGAAATTTGATAGTCGCCCAAGGACTATGAGAAGTACCGTCGTATTGGTCGCACTGAAAAACCGCTGAATATATGAAACTTGATGTTCGTCACCAGCCCGGCAATATCAGAACTGCATCAGCCATCGTTTGTACCAGCACCTTTGAAAGACACCGTGGTCCCAGCGTTTTATTTGAGAAGAAATGACTCCGTCAAAAGAATCTGAAGAACATTGTTGAAAGGAGTTATATATCTTCTGAGACGATTTAACAAGTGAACCACACACACACACACACACACACACACACACACACACTCTCTCTCTCTCTCTCTCTCTCTCTCTCTCCCTCTCTCTCTCTTTGTCTGCCTAGACTCCAGTGTGTGTTGTTATGCTAAAAAATTTTACTTTCTGTAACCTTTTGTTTTTTTCTATTCTTTTCTTGTATATAACGGACATTATCTTTTTCTTTCTATTTCTTTTTGCTGTATTCTAAATGCTTAACACCGGCTCCCCCTAAATCTTCAATCAACCGTGAACGAACAAACCATCTGCTTTCTGAAACTAATAACCACAACGTGGACAGGAAGCAGATTTAAACCAGTGACCCGGTTGACTGACCTGCAGATGCTCAGGGACCTACGGCCAACCCCCTTGAGTTCTGTTAAGATCGAACAAACACATCAACTCGAAGAGGAAGACGCCGATGGATGAGGCGCCAGAGTGGAAGAGTTAGGTGTGGTGCACGTTGACCGGAATAGGTCCATGTAGTGGAAGTCCTAGATATAAGGTATTGTGACCAGGATAACTCTCGAGGGACAAAAGGGTTGAATATATGGTGCCGTGATAACCAGTATTCGATCCGAGGCGCGAAAGTGTTAAACGCGGGGGTGGGGGGCGCGCGCGCGCGCACACACACACACACACACACACACACACACACACACACACACACACACACACACACACAATTTGAATGAAATTGAAATAACAAGAGTGTCGTGAGGATGAATTTCTCGTATTACTCCCGGATAATAATAAAAAAGTATAAACCCACCCATTGAAGTTGTTTTTATAACTCTGCATATTTAAACTGCATATACTTTATTATTTGTATTATTTACGCTCGGACAACTGTTCTCGTCATTATTATCACACCGTTTCGGAATGCTCAGATATTGATAACTTTTTTCTACTGAGTTTAAATTTCCGAAGCAGGAAGTGAACTCACAATAACTATGTCACCAAATTCACAAACCAACTCTGTAATCAATTAGGTTATTGTAGGACAATCGTGAGTGTATAATTTGACATCTTAAATATAATCATGCTTGAGTGCATTCACCGAGTTTTGTCTTTTCTTACTGTTGTTGCTGCTGAAGATTTCCTGACATTTCTCTGTCTTTATTTTATTTATTCCTTACATTTTTATCTGAATGGACTCGTAATTTAGTTGTAGTGCAGTGGATATCGGCTTGGGAACGAGAAATCGGCGAGCCGAGTTTGAATTCCAATATCGACGTCTATGATTTCAAGAGTTCTTCTAATATGCAAATATCCTTGGGAAGCCTTACATGCAAATACCCTTGGGAAAGGTATTAATTCGTCTCTTTTCCGTCCAGCTATGGGTTAGATAGCAGGTTGTGTTCTATAGCTTTGGTTGGCAACCAGTCTACCACAGAAAGCAATGACAACCTACTGCGGCAAAAAATCTTCTGCCCAGTCTGTCATGTCTCTTTCAAGACATGATCGACCAAGCGTCTATTACGTATGGCACTTAACTAAATTTAGATTTGAAAATAACTAGTAAAAACAAAAATAAAATGTTTTCTAATAGATTAAATTTCGCTTCAATTAACTGTGTCTAGTATTTATGAGGAAGCACAGTGGATTACGGCTCGTACTGAGGACTCGATGAACCAAGTTTGAATTCTAGTCGAGTTCATTACATTCACTTATGTGCTAATACTCTTCTTCGCCACCAGCTATGAGTAAATTGTAGGACAGACTGGGTTCTTATTCAACTGGAAACTTTTTTCAAGGTTCGTTCTTGAAATGAAATGCAAGTTTAAGGAATTTTCTTATGATAGTCTCTGTAAAAACAAAGAAAGGGTTGAACTTACTCAGAGTTAAAAAGTAAGTGAGGTGTCTAGTCTTAGTCATGTGCGTCTGTTCCGGCGCGTTATGTTTGGCATTCTACCTTGACCCCAACGCGATTAAGCTTTTGGGGTTCGCTCTACGCTTGCTCCTAGTTTTTATTAGTTTAAAATTTTTACGCTTGTTCAAAAGCTGAGAAAGGATCGCTGATGATGATAAGGTTTTCAACGCACGCGTGTTTGGCTAAAAGATATAACGTCTGCCACAGAATCTTTATTTAAACTGATTATATGTAGCTAGTTTGGGCGAAAACAGTTAGCTGTCCAGGCAAGAACTTATTGGAAGGACTCTCGAAATCATAGATGTCTTTAACCCACATTAATGGATTTGCTATGAACTACAAGACATTTTTCACCTTTCGTCGCACTAACCTCAATCAAAATTATATATATATATATATATATATATATATATATAACGCTAATAAACGAGCTGGTCGGAAGTGAGACGATTATATTGAATCAATTACTACGTCTACTGCTAGGAAAGTTGGCTCATTGAATAGTTGAGTTCGTTGCATTTCACAAATCTTTTCTCACCAGAATCTCTTGCACATTTTAAGTCTGACATTTGTCCATGCATTGAATATTGTTGTTGAAGTAGAGACCATGTTTGGTACAAGGCCAATTCACAAACTTGGCCGAAAACCCCCACAACTTAAAGGTTACTCGTAATAATCAGAATTATCAGAAGGTTGAAGGTTTGAAGAATAAAAGTATTTCGTTTGTATGTTTATGTAGAATTTTATTAACAGAACAGAATAACATCAATTTGTAGGAGTTAAATGTTCGAGGGGAAATAGGGGGATAAGGAGTTAAGTGAATCCAGAGCTTGTAGTTGTAAGTAGCAGAATGTGTTTATGCAGAATTAACAGGATAGTAATGAAGTCTGTGTTCCTTTCCTTTTTTATCGCCGATGAGAAAGTGAAAAGAAAGGTAAAGTAATAAAGGAAAATGTACTTATCGGACTTTAGTTTTTAGGAACCAGTTGAAGTATTTTGTTGTTGTTGTTGTTGTTGTTGTTGTTGTTGTTGTTGTTATAAGAAAAGGAAGAACGAAAGTGTGTCGGGACCTTATGTCCGATTAGTGGCTTGAAATTTATGTCACATTTTGGCGGTCTCGTCTCCCATCTGACTGATTGATTCGACTTTCTTTTTTTCTTTTATAGGGATTTAATTTTTCACATAGGCTTGTTAACTTTTCTCTCAGTTTTGCAAATCACTTTCTTTCATTGTTTTGAAAATTAATTTAACATAAGATCGCGAAATTTGGCTTGGTCTATTTCTATCGGTATGTGATCAATCCTTTTTTTTTATTTGTCAAAATTAGATTTCAGATGGATTTGTGAATTATGTAAAAGTGAAGAGAATAGAATTACTTTTAATTTCGTATTCACCACACTGTCACATCTAGTCTGGTCTTTCTGCTCTGTACTTTTTTCCTCGCACTTCCCGACTGTGGAATTCTCTTCCAAATGATTGCTTCCCCGACGGCTACAATCTCCAGGAGTTTAAATGTAAGGTCAATAGACACCTCCTAACCTGCTCCCATTCTATCAAACACTCTTCCCATCTGCCTAACCCTCATCCTCGGTATCCTTACTCATCTGTCACCTTCCTCCTGACATTCCCTATGTCTAACCACTCCTTCTCTTTACCTTCCCCTATGTAGCCCCATGCGCAATAGTGGCAGTGGAATGCCTTGCTTGGGGTGAGATGATTAAAAAAAAAAAAAAAAAAAAACTTAGAGATTTTGTAATGTAATGTTATTAGTCATGACATGGCATCTAGGCTTCAATCACTTTCCCACTGCAGTAAGGTAGATTCCCTGAGTCTTTTCTATAAATGTTTTCATTTAAATTTTTCTGATGAGCTTTCTTCTTTGGTACCTAGACTTTATTAATTCAAGAGTATTAATAGATTGGTGACAAGATTTCATCAGTTAACATTTAAAATGACCAGATAAGCGTAATTTCTATGCTGTTTTTTTTATTTCAAACTTCTCACTTGTGAACTATTCTTCTTGCTTTCAAGTTAACTTTGATCTTAAAATGCATTGTCGACTGTTATCTTCTGATTCCTGTTCTTTTATTTTTTCATCTCCTTAATAATGTTTTCTTTTCTCATATTCTCTCACACGTGGTTACTGAAACCACGGTCGTTTTAATTGTGTTATTGTCTTGTTTAGGAATGAAATGATTTCAAAGATACTTATCTGTTAATTTTAATATATTTTTGTTTTCTTTTTTTACACGCCTACAATAAACCATTTTCTGTAGTTGCTAAGAATTAACTACAGCAATATGATGTCCATAATAAACATGCAGAACAAAACACTAACATTTTTGAAACTGCTTTCAAACAAATAGGTCATTTTGTTAAAGTAGCTAAAGTTGGTGAAAGCAGCTAAAATTGATGATAACCCAAGTAGAGCGTACAATTAACAAAATATAGCAGAAAAGTAGAAAAAAAAAAGGAGACGTAAATTACAGTGCCAAAATACGATGTTTGGTGTTGGAGAGTCAAATAGCAGACGAAACAATCAAGTCTGATGGGAAAGTCGGATAAGTTGACATTTACAACCACACGTTTAACATATTCCACACGGAAGTGTGATTGGCCCATCGCTGTAAAGAGACTGATGAAAAGAGACATTAAATGTTAATCACGAAGAAGAAAAGAATGTCTCAGATGACAATAAAAGTAAAATAACGCAGTTTATATTATCTCAGTTATTGTTCTTGCGCGTGCGCAGCACACACACGCATGCGCAAATGGACGCTCAAAAACAGATTAACGTATCTTTTTTTTTTTTTTTAAAGTGTTATTGAAAAATACACCGGTTCATTCGTTCCTCAATAAAGAACTATATTTCTCACGACCTGAGGCTAAATAACTTAGTTTTGATTCTTATGATTTCTATGGTGTGGCCATTTAGGATTTTTCAGAAGAGGAGGTGGTAAACAAACTCACGCAGCGTCTTTATTTTCGTACTCTACACCACTATCGTATTGACAGCTGTGGAATTAGTTTGTGTATAAGTATGTTACTTCAATAAATTAAACGGAATAACTTTTCGTTCATACTAGTGGTGTATAATCTATTCTTTCTCTGTTTTCTACTCTCAAGCTGTTGGAATGCAAAAGAGGTTAATTTCAAACAAAAAAATCAAAGGATTAATATTATTAACGTCAATACTAACAGGACAGTGTGATTTGCCTGCTCTGTTTTTTTTTCTCTACAAAACATTGTGAAGGTCCACAACATAAAAGCGAGAAAAAAAAAATAATTAAGAGCATTATTTCTAATTAACGTCTTCATTCACATATGAAAATATGACTGTTAAGTCTTTTTCCCTCCCTAATAACGTGTCTGTTTCTATCTATCTGGCTGTTTTATTTTGTTTTTCTTTCAAATTGTTCTTTGTATTTGTCCTTAAACAGCCAAATGCAAAAGAAAACGCAAAGGGAAAAAGTGCTGAAGATCAAATCAAATATTAAACCTAATCAAAATCAGAGACTGATCAGTTTCATAAATTTTTGAAGCTTATAAAAGTGGATGGGGCTAATCGAGGAGCCAGCCAAAATACGGGGGGGGTCGCTTGACTCCCTTCTGCCCTCCTGTAAAATTGCCACTGTAAGAAATTCATGATACTATGAGAAGTAAACATGGGATAAAAAATCTGTGTGTAGGAATGGAAAACAATATGAAAGCTGTGTGCTTAAAACGTTTTGTATCACTTTTTAATTGACAAATCAAGAAAGTGTTTAAAAACTGGGGATTTACTTAATAATAAAACACATTTAAAAGTGTTAACTTAATATGAAACATTTTAAATCTGTCTGTCACTATCTGTATGTTTGTCTCTATGTGTGTGTGTGTGTGTGTGTGTGTGTGTGTGTGTGTGTGTGTGTGAATAGAAACAAAAAGAAAAACTTTACCAACGCGTTTCATCTCTCGAGGGATTTATCAAGCTAAATGTATAAACATATGTAAAGTAGAAGAAAACTATTATTAAGTTTTCACATTTGAAATTTAAGAATGCTCTAAAATATTCTTATTGATAGAATAATTGATAGAAATTACCCCCACCCCAATATTAAAGTTGGCAAACCATATTTGTTTTGCTATGAAGAAGTAAAAACAAAAACAAAAATGATAATAAAAACGATTCTGGAATTAATTCCTTTGTCTCTAAAAACATTTAATTACAGCAACAACACGTCTTTTAAATAAAGCATATAAAAGATTATTTTCTGGAGGAAAAAGTAGAAGCAGAACGTCAGTTGAAAAAACATTTATATATTCTTTTCAGAAATATACATGAACAATAAAATGTTAAATTCTTCTAGGAGTGAAATTTGTTTATAAAATAATTAATAGTTCCTTATGCAAAATGTATTCATGAGTGCGTAGACAAAGGCTTAGTCGGCGGCTTCTGGATGTCGTCACTTCCATTGCATATGTGTGTTTGTGTACGCACGTGTAAATAAAAATGGCCACCGAGAAGCAGTATGTTTCTATTTTAATATCTGTAAGCGAGATCCAAAATCTAATTCTACATAGAGATGAGAACATTTTGAATACAAAGTTTTCATCAGTTAAAAAATAATTTCACACTGGCTCGCGAAAATCTTTTTCTCATATTTGCGGAAGTGATGAAGGGAGTTATTATTTTATTCTCTAAATGGTACAAAAACAACACGTGACCGGTCCACAAATACGTTCACTAAGTATTTTGACAGTTTTTGCCCTTGTAATGATTGCTTATCAAACAAACCTTTTGATGAGATTTTATTGATTGAAAAATACATATAGGATTTAATTCATATAAACTCATTGAATGTTGCATGTTTTAATTCAAGCAATTATCATCATATACAAAATATGTCATTGTACTAATTATATTTGAATTTATTTTTAATAGGCCAAAAATTGTTGTATATTTGGTTATCCCAAAATAAACACATGTAAATTCGCTTAAACCCTACAGGATAAACTATAGCCCGCTGCATAGTTCACATTTATTTACTTTTGTACATGAACATATTGCAAAACATGTTATCTCGCAGTTGATTTATGCAGGAATAGTATATATATATATATATATATATATATATATATATATATAGTGAGAGAGAGAGAGAGAGAGGTGTGTGTGTGTGTGTGTGTGTGTGTGTGTGTGTGTGTGTGTGTGTGTATGTGTGTGTGTGTGTGTGTGTGTGTGTGACGAAAATACATCAAGGAAAAGATCTGGTAAAAATTCCCAATGGATCCTAATGCTATTAGATTAAATATTGAAAGTAATCAAACCGAGAGATCGATGGAAATTTAATTTACATCGCAAATATTTATTTCACATGTAATTTCAGTATTTTTCATTTGGAGAATAGCCATTTCTATAATCCTATTAAAAGTTTTCTTCATCAGCTCCGTGTACTATGGTCGCGCAAAATGTCCGTTAAGGCTTCGGCGGCTTATGTCTTATTATCTCATCCTTTAGTTGTTGGCTTGTTGGTGTAGACCTTACTTTTGAGATGACCCCAAAAGAAAAAAATTAAAGGCGTCGAGTCGCACGATCGTGGTGGCCAACAGACATCACTGTTTCGAGAAATACTGCGACCTGGGACCCTCTCTTATTTGAACGTCTATTTTCGTAATAGGCTTCGAGGACTTTAACACGTTGTTCGATTATTAATCTTTCCATGGTTAAAATTACTAAAGACTGAAGTTGTTATATCTGAAAGAAATTGAAAAAAAATCATTAGACTCTTAAGCTTAATTCACATTTACAATCGGTCCAAGTTATTGGAACAATCTATAGTCCCTATAGTCACAAGGAAGTTACGTTACGGTGGTGGAAACGTGACAAATCGATTTGATTTTGGTGTTAGTTACATAATAATTCTGTTTGATATTCAAGATTGAAGGAAGCACTTACTAGTGAAAAGTTTTAATTTTTGGATATCGCGACAATATAGAGTTTAGGTTTCGTAAATATATATCAAACTTGAAATGACAACAGCATTATAGATAATAATTTGTGTTAAGTTCATGTATTAATTAATACAAGAGAAAGAAAAACTGTTATCTAATCTATCTAAACTTATTTATAAATGGAACTTTGTCTGTGTGTGTGTCTGTGTGTGTGTCCGTTACCTATAGACTCTGAAACGGCTGAACCAATTTTCTTGAAAATTTACACAGTTGTACTATAAGCATCTGCGAGTGTTCTTAGCTAGGTTTTGTGTCGAGGTACCGCCGATGAATATCGAAAATCGATAATCGAAAAAATCGGGTTATAGAAGGAGTGGTCCGATTTTAACCAAATTTGATACACTCATAGACAAAGACATAAGAAACGATATTCAGAAGTTTCAAGGTTTCAGTTCTTACAATAGTACAGAAAATCGATAATATATATATATATATATATATATATATATATATATATATATATATATATAAAAGGCAAGATGTTTTTGTGTGTGTCTGTTAATCTGCCTGTATGTATTTTTTTCAGCCCTTTTATTTTAGTTTTTGCTTCGGGTTTGGCTCTAAGTAGGTATAATTGTAGTTCTTAGTCTCAGCCATAATACCATTTACTCAAAAGACTTATTTAGCCTTCAAAATTCAGTTTACGACGAAAAAACTTATTTGATATCGATACCATTAAATCAAAATTTAACTTACATCCATTCATTTTTTCTTTCAGTCTACGGTTTCGCTTTAACTGGAAACAACTATTGCTTTTTAGTCTTTTGTGCCAACGTCCAAAGATTCTGAGCTCCAGGACCATGGATTAGTTTTAAAGCTTTCATTACACCCGAGCAACGCCGGGCTATACTGCTAGTAAAGTTAATAAAGGCAATGAACCATGTAAATAATTCGGACAATTTAAAAAAGATACATTTATCTCAGTAGCAAAAAAATCACTTGAAAACCAGGGCATGCGGTCCATGATGCAGGAAAATCGCCAAGGCAGAGGGTGAAGCAATGGCACCTTACTTGTCAGCTCTCTAGAAAATTAACGCCACCAGCCATCAGTAAATCGCCCAGAGGTTTTCAGAGTAATTACAGACTTCGAATGGGTTTGAGAGTTTTTGTGTTTTGTCAATGTTTTAATCAGACGAATCCAGGTTTTAAGATCGGATCATGAATACTCTTAGATATTTTAAACAATAGTGAAAAAGTAAATTTTGATGTGACATTAGGGTCGGCAGGTGTTCTGTATATACTCTTCAGTGCCGAATAATCAGACGAAATAAACCAGAATCAGAAATAAAAGCAAATTGCAAATTGACCTAATAGCAGGTACCTCAAAATTTCGAGCAGACGCAATGAAAAAATACCAAACATCAAACTGTCAATATAGTTGTCAATACCTCATCAAAACATCCACTTCGGTATTAAAAAATACTATTCTGTGATATTTTAAACTAAAAGTAATATTTGTTTTAAATCAGATTAATTAAACTGTAAATCAGAACACACAGACACAAGTCCCAAACTACTGCTACTGGAATCCACATCGTTCACCGAGACCTTCTGGCCAAGACCTTGTGTCGACCCTGAAGACCAGAACTTAGAAATTTAAGTTACTACTAACACAAGCTGCAACCCCATGTGGGATCCTAGGGTCATTTGGTTATACACTCCCGATCAAAAATTTAAGACCACTTAAAAATCTTTAAAAAGAATTTTTTTTTACAGATAGATTTTAAACTCCTCTCAATTAAGGTTACCAATACTACAATCTAAAAGGTTATGGAAACAAAAAGCTACATTCCAAACATTTTATTTAGAAATTTACAGGAGTTTAAAATCTATCCATAAAAAAAAATTTCTTTTAAAGATTTTTAAGTGGTCTTAAATTTTTGATCAGGAGTGTAACAGTAATCAGAAAAGGTTAAAACTGGCGTATACAACAAATTATATATAAACCAAATCGTTGTTACATTTTTAACACGAGTTAATTCCTTATTCCAAAGGATGCTTGTTTGTGTAACTCCCAAACTGACAAACCGTCTTCACTTCAGCTCATTAATTAAAATAAAGTTTCAGAAATGTCGATTTTCATGTATTTCTTAGTCCAATTTTGACACTTTAAGATATTTGCTTTACTGAGATGAGTTTAACAAAGAGATTTCTTGGTAGATCCCAATTTGCGAATTATTATAAACCTTTTTCTTTCTTGAATCCCTTAATTCCGGCCTGTTCATAGATCTAAGAATTGGCTAAAGTGGTCCTTTTACTGCAGCTCGCTTTAGTTTACGTTCTCCTCGAGAAGACAAGTGCTTAAAGCCTTTTCCTTTGCTTTTAGTTTTCAACTTAGATATTTTTTTAATAATCATATCGCCCCAAGCAAGGCATTTTACTGCCACTGTTTTGCAGGGGGTTACATAAGAGAAAGGTTAAGAGAAAGAGTGACAGGTTATAGGGGGCGTCAGGAAGTGGGTAAGAGAAGGATGAGAATGCTGATAAAAGTAGAGTGGAGTGGACAGAGAAAGAAGCATGAGAGACAGGATGCAGGTTAGTGAGATAGGAGATGACTATTGACTTTACATTTAAATTCTTGGAGATTGTAGCTGTCGCAGAAGCAAGTAAATGGAAAGGAATTCCACAGGCGGAAAGTGTGAGAAAAGAAGCTGAAGGAGTAAAACCTGCGTTGAAATTTTATTGGTTTCACAGTAAAAGGGTGGGACCTAATTGCTAATCTTGTGGCTCGAATAAATTCATATATAGGGGGCACCAGTGAGATAAGTTCATCGGAGCAGAAGCCGTGAAAGTATTTGTAGAAGAGACACAGGAAAGCCACATTGCGCCGGTGAGAAAGTGACTGTATCTGAGCTGGCAAGTCGAGATCGATCCCATTACAGATTCTCCGTTGGATTTTGTCAAGGACACCTTGGTGGATAGCAGGAGCACTCGACCAGATATAGCAGCAGTATTCAATACACAGGCGGATGGTAGATTTATATATGTGCAGGATTGTTTCAGACGGGAAAAACTTCTTGGCCCTACACAGAGAACCGACTTTCTTAGTAGCGGATTTAGCTATGGATTCTATATAGTCATTCTACTTGAAGTCTGTTGTGAGAGTTAACCCGAGAAGGCGCAGGAGATATATTTTCAACAGATCTCTTCATCGTTTAGTTATTTGTACAAAGTTTCTTTGATATCTCCAATGTGAAATTTCCTTCACTCAATAAATTTGTTATTTTCTATTTTTCAGCTTTTTTTAGATTTTTTCCATTGCCCATTTTTCAATATGGAATAAAGAACAGAATAATTATTAGAATTCAGAGGCTTTCAACTAATATTAGTTTAACCTGCATAATAACTTCAGACTGCAGTTTTATAATAAATCCATGAATATGTGGCACTGGGATCGCTCGAGGTTGATCAAACAAAAAGGGAAAGAAAGAAAGATGAGAAAAGAGTCTATTAATTGGATGATAATTGTCAAAATTCTCAGGAAGATAGATTGAAAAGTTGAGAAGAAAATTAAAATCGAAATGCGTTAAAAGTCATGTCTTAAAATAATTCCAAGGGGAATCGAACACAAATTTAACTAGACGAAATTTAGTGAGATTAAGCAAAACCAACACTACTTGCTCTACTCCACTTCCCACCGACAAGAAAGAGACCATTAATGTATCCTCGAAGATGTCAAATACAAAAAAAAAAAAAAAAAAAAAAAGAAAAAGAAAAAGTTATCGATAAAGAAAACTAGGTAGTTGCCGAAATAACATTTACGATTCCTGCGTTGTGGTGCAGTGGATATCGGCTCGGAACGAGAAATCGGGGAGCCGAGTTCGAATTCCAGTTGAATTCATTGCATTCACTTGCGCGCAAATACCCTTGGGAAAGGTATTAATCCGTCTCTTCCCTCCAGTTATGGGTTAAATAACAGGACAGATTGGGTTCTATAGTCTTGGCTGGCAACCAATTTACCGCAGAAAGCAATGGCAACTTAGTGCGGGATAATCTTCTGCCCAGTCAATCATGTCTCTTTCGAGACATGATCGCCCAAGCGTGTATCACGTATGGCACTTAACTGACTGACTAGACAAAGCACCAGGAAAAAACATCAGATTTGAATCAGTCTCACAGAAGAGAAGTGTTTCCATAGAGGTCAACTTTTATGCGTCCGTTAATTGTAATTTCTGTGATATTAGTCCAGAAAGTTTTATATCCAGAATTAATTCGTATTCCTTTAGATACAAGTGGTATAGAAATATTAATTACTATTTTGGAGTGACTATGGATAAGAAAGCAGTGTGGTCCTTGTTGAACATAAAACAGAGAAAAGATAAACATTTCAGATTGGAAATAATTTTCCCACATGACAATTCTTAAGTGGTAGAGTCGGTCAAGAAATTACCAGCATTGGACAAACTCATAAAGAAAAATTAATGACTGAAAAACTATTTTGTTTTTCCCTAAGCAATCTGAAGGTTGTATTCATCACAAAGATTTAAAGGCTGAGAAATTGGGGGAAGGAAGAGAGAAAACAGCATCACCTATATGGAGCTATTGTGCAAGATTATACGTGAAGGAAGTGGAGTTAAGAGGCGGTTTGATTTCTATGGCCACTCTCAAAAGGGCGCTAGACAATCCCAAATTAAAAAAAAACAATTGAGTAAATATTTTTGGAGAATATGGAACTTTAGAAAAAGGTTGAGGCTAGGGGTGGAAAACAACTGAACCCAGATCCTGATCAATCCCACCCCTGCAGGATGAAGGACTCAATATACGCTGGAGAATTGGACAGCTGACACAGAAGACACATACACAAGTCCCAAACTACTGCTACTGGAATCCACATCGTTCACCAAGACCTTCTGACCAAGACCTTGTGTCGGCCCTGATGACCAGAACTTAGAAATTTAAGTTACTACTAACACAAGCTGCAACCCCCACGTGGGATCCTAGGGTCATCGGAAAATGTTAAAACTGGTGTATACAACAAATTATATATAAACCAAATCGTTGTTACATTTTTAACACGAGTTAATTCTTTATTTCAAAGGATGCTTGTTTGTGTAACTCCCAAACTGACAAACCGTCTTCACTTCAGTTTGCTTTATCAGCGATCTTCTCACAATCTGAGATCAGAAACACAACGTGGCAGAAGAGTTAAATGGTCGTGAACAGATAAACGTCAGCTAAGTCGAGTGGAACCGGCCCACTATCACGATGCCAGCGACAAACAAGTTACGCATTAACGAGTGAGGAGTGAACTAGATAGTAACCATGGTGGCCTGAAGAAACTTTTTTTTTCTTTTTTTTTTTAATCATATCACCCCGAGCAAGGCGGTAACGCCACTGATGTGCAGGGGGCTACATAAGAGTAAAAGGATTAGAGGAGAGTGAGGAGAAGGACGAACCAGTTAGAAAGGAGCAAGAGAAGAATGGGAATACAGGTGTGATGACAGTTGCAAAGGTGGAGAGAAAGAAAAGGGATCTACAGGACAGTGTGGAAAGAAGTAGGGTCAAGTAGTTAAGAGATGAAAATTGACCTTGCATTTAAATTCCTGGAGATTGTAGCCGTCAAGAAAGCAAGAATAAGGAAGCGAGTTCCACAGGCGGGAAGTGCGGGAAAAGAAGCTGCAGGAGTAGAATTGTTGTCTGCATTTGGTTGATCTAACTTTGAATGGGTGAGACCCAGTTGCCAGTCTGGTTGCACGAGTAAACACCTGTTGCGGAGGTACCAGTGACTCAAGCTCGTTGGAGCAGAAGCCATGGAAGTATTTATAGAACAGATAAAGGGGAGCCGCCAAGTCGGTACCTATCACATTACTGATTCTCCTTTGGAGCCTGTCAAGAACACGGAGATGAACAGCGGGGGCATCTGACCATATATGGCAGCAGTACTCCAAGCACGGACGAATGGTTGATTTGTATAAAACTTCCTGGCCCGACACAGTGACCCAACATCCCTAGCAGTGGAAATGCGGGGCATAGGGCTACATTGTTGTTTTATTGACCAGGATCAACTCATGGAGTGACATTATTGTTTTGTTGACAAGGTTCAACATTTAAAGGTTACAAATAAAACATGCCAAATCTAACTTAAAATTTAAATTAAACTTTGTTTTGGCGTTTAAAATTTGATGAAATTTTTTAAAAGTAAATTCAATTTATTAAGGTTTGTGTGATTTGTATGACAAACTTATAACAGACAGTATAATAATATTATCAATGTTTATTTGTTTGAATATCGACAAAAGCTTAATTATTTTCTTTTTTTTTTTTCATAACCCAATTATTACTGGATGACTGACATCTCACCCTGTTGATGCCCTTCCCTTGAAAATTAACGTTCTCTTATCTAATTTCATGGGTTAATCGCGTTCACTGAGTGTTAGTGAGTTCATGACCTTTAGCGTTTCTCTCTTATTGCAATGTTTTCTAACATTCACACACACTATAAAATGGATTTAACACTGTGTAGAACCGTGGAAAATGATGGATACGGAAAATGTTAGTTTGTTCCGAGAAATTTGTTTCTTGAAGAAATAGTATACAATAAATTGGATGGTAATTTTTGTACTTTATTTATAGCTATATTTGAAAATTATTTCTTCAAAGCTGGATGAACAAGTTCGGGACAAAAATAATTGCGACGCTTGAATATCTGTAATTATTTAAACCAGATTGGAATTAGTAATAGCAACAGTAAGGATAATATTAGCCGTTTTCTTTAAAAGAAAATATTTGGTATTCACTGACCGAACAGCCCGGGCTGCATCCGGCTGAAATTTATAAAATCTTTCTGTAAAAAACAAACAATTTCTCAGGAAAATAGATTTCTCAAGTTGAATAACTGTTATCGCTCTTTGCAGTATTGATGGTAGAGGGTACCTTTCTTATTGATGGTAGAGGGTACTTTCTTATTGATGGTAGAGGGTACCTTTCTTAACCTTTTATTTGAAGCAGTGTAGTATAGCTTATTGACAATGTCATTATTTTCGTTTCTGTTTATATGTGAGGTCCATTTTAGCTGTTGCTGCTGTTGAAAGTCCGCAAGTGATGTGGTTTTTGTTATTTGGTACAGTTCTTAGTCTGTGATTCTGTAGTGACAGTAAGCAAGGTTCGAAGAAGTGTGATCTTCGCCAAGACCCACAGACTTCACTGACTCAAAACCATTTTTAACTATTGATCTGATAAAGCAGTTGTATACAGTTGCTAATTTAGATATTTCTAAACGGGTTTGATGACATGCATAATATCCATATGAACGTCTCGATCTGACGAGACTATTTAAGAAAAGGGAAGAGAAATTATTATTAAAGAAAGGTTATATGGGAAGAGAAATTTGCGAACGGATTACTAAATGCTTCGTTCTACCGTCCCCTCATCCTTGTACCCACCCCGTAGATAATATGGCCACAGGTGTGGCTCATGTGACTTCTGTGGTAGCTAGAATTTTATGAAATAGAGTTGCCAGCCTCACATCAAAATGATTATTAGTTCAATCTTGTCCAACCAAGAGCTCACACTACTCTTGCTATTTAATCCAAAGTTGGGAAGAGAAAAGTTGGATTCATGCCTTTCCCAAGTGCATCGTGCGAAAGTGAGTGCAACAAATTAGGCTGGAATTGGAACTCGGCTCGTTGATTTCTCTTTCTGCGCTGATGCCCGTTAAACACTAGTTACGCCTTCATGGTGTTAATAAATAGAAAAAAATTGCGAAAGAATAAGTGGCAGATGATTTCGGGATAGAATTCTATCTTTGAGATTAGGAATCAGACACAACAAAAAGAAAGACGAATGGAAGTATTAAATTCGCAGAAGAAAAAGTATTTACTACAGAAATAAAAAAAAAGTTTTTCACGAATATCAGAAATTTCTAATTCGAAATTTTTTATTTGCCCACCCACAATTGTTTTCATAAATGTTCTAACACAAGAGGGAAAGTGCGACACTGAGATCCGAAGGCGTATTGGAATGGCCAAAGACGCATTTCAAAAGCTAAGCATTTTATTGAGAAACAGGAAAAATTTCGTTGAAAACAAAGAATACAGGACTGTTATATCATATCTGACCTCTTATATGGCAACGAATGCTGGACAATATCTTCAAAGATGATGGAGAGACTCGAAGTAGCAAAAATGTGGTTCTACAGAACGATGCTGAGGATACCATGGCCCGAACATTTGAACAACGACAAGGTTTTACAGAGAATGGAAACGAAAAATGAAACTTATACTTAACATCAGGAAGAGATAGCTGAAGTTTCGTAACAAGGAAGGAGGGCTTAGAGAATCTAATACTAACAGGACGGCTAGAAGGAAAGAGAGACGGGAAAGCAACACCAGACTTACTTGATGGGCTTGAAGAAGTACAATGCTCAGCAGAGCTTAGGAGAGATACCAAGAGAAAAAGTATTAAGAGCTACAAGGGATAAGGATGGTCATGGAGAGCCATGATCGCCTACGTCCTCAAGGGACACGGTACATAAAAGAAAAAAGTATAATTCGTTACTAATTAATCCATGCATATATCCTATTTATATTCTATAACGAAGTAGCTGATTGGTTAGAACATTCGCCTTTTGATCATGGTTCAAATCTCATCATGGTCGATTTGTCAGAAAGGTAATCTTGGTGCTATCGTTTTGGAGGAGACTATCTCAGCGTAGAGCAACTTTGGAACTACCACGGGTGGCCCCAAGCCTTGTAAGTGAAATTGGGTAAACGGAACCTTTAGAACCCGTTGATGGTTGTGTTAGTAGAAAGTCACAAGTCATCGTGACCGAGGCTTTGTTCAGATTGCTGATCATGCCAAATAATGCGCTCTTTATCAGAAACTTTAACTAAACTCCGCTCAGAATAGTTGCAGTATGAACCACAGGGCTGTTGAACAAACACAAATGTGCCTGACCAGATGTCTACAACAGGGATTGGCTAGCTTCTCTAGTACACTTGCATAATCGGATACGAGTCACCAGCCACCACAAAATGATGTCAATAAATCAAATGCTTACATATAAATCACACGAGTTTCGACCGTTATATGACGTTGTTTTTGGCACTGTTGAGAATCCCAGGTTTTGTCATTTTTGGTCGTTTATATTTCAAATGATTCATGAAATGTTTGTAAATATGTTATGCATATTATATGCTTTAATATGCTATGCATATTGTGATTATATCTAAAGACACGCTATCTCAGATATTGATTTCCGTTTATATATATATATATATATCGGAAAACGATATATAATTTAAATATATCAAACACAATTTTCTGGAAAACTATACCAAAGTGTAAAAGGTTTTCAAGTTACGTATTTCATCTTTTATGACTGCATCGGACTAAAGTAATGTTAACGTTGATATGACTACACATGTCCAAGAATGAGTATTTATTGGGTTTGAGTTTTGTTTATCAGCATATCAACCTCTGTGGCTTATTTAATGCCAAAAAAGATGGGGTTTTAAGGTATTTTTTTAATGTTCGGTTCTAGTGAGAAGGTTGATTTAGTTAAGATTTTAATGAAAATGTCTTTTTTTTAGAAAACTGAAAATGTCTTCTAGTTTTGTATTCAAAAGTTTTCCTGAGAATTTTTTTTTCCTTCAAAAATGTTATGGTAATAATTTTTCTTCAAAGATTTATTGTTGGTAATACTTTTTCCTTCAAAAATACATACATTTCTATAAAAGTCTATTTTTATACTTTCATAGTGTTTTGACCCCAGTTTGGGGCGTTAACTATTTGCCCATAGCTGGGACCCTAATAGGTGCTACTACTCCGGGTCAAGGTGGACCTGAGAACAACAGCAATTAAGAGGTGGTTCCATGCTTTTCACAACTTCCCCAAGAATGAGAGACAACACACACACACACACACACACACACACACACACACACACACACACACACACACATGATAGAAATATAATTTTAAACTATGCTATACTTATGGGTATACGTGCTCAATATCAGGGATAGAAAATATAAAAGTGAACACTGAGGTGAATACCAAGTGGCAAGTTTGTTTTGTGCTTGAATGCAATCTTCATGGCCTGAAGATTACTCTCAAGCAGGAAACAGGCTGTCACCAGTTTCAATATCAGTGTGATTGATAAGTAACTCCCGATTTTAAAATAATAATAATTTTTTTATTAACTATAATTTTTACAAGAAATGGATATGAGAGGAAAGTGTTCAGAATGAGGTTTTATTTAAAATTTGATATGGGCACCAGATTTCGCTATCAAATTGGAGTAGATAGATCCATCTATCGCCCGGTTCACACTCCACCCACGTCTATTGAACAGGTTAAGAGGCTCATTCCTTGTTCCCTGTTTAGGATGTGGTTTCCGGCTTTCTCTTTTCCAATCTTTTCACTATTACGTAGCCCCCTGCACATCAGTGGCGTTACTGCCCTGCTCAGGGTGATACGATTAAAAAAAAAAAACTGGAGTCGCGCAGACATCGCGTCAACTTATTTCACCACGAACTTTTGTGAGATGGAAGACAACTTCTTGTATTCGCTCTTCAAGTTCTTCCGAAGTCTTTGTTTTGATATAGTAGACATGCTCTTTTAACCAAACTCAAAATAAAAAAGTCACAGGGTAGTAATTCAGGACTCCTGGCTAGCCATTCATCTAGACCATGACGACCCATCCTCCTCCCCGGGAAGTAGGCATTCATCCTTTTACGAACGACAATAGCAAAATGTAGAAGGGCGCCATCTTGCATGAAAATCAAACTTTCAACTTTCTCCCAGGCACTGGTAATTGGCCAGGTTTCATCTTGCAGTAATGTAAGGCAATTTTCGACATTCATGGTATCGCGAAGACCTACAATCCTGTTTGAAGTTATCCCACACTACACCATTTTATTGAGCCAATTCTGAATTTTTCCAAGATAAGAAGAGGATTTCCATCTGTCCAATAATGGTAGTTGTAACGGTTCACAAACCTACCAATTTGAAATATCGCTTTATCAATTTTAAGAGATTTGACTAATCTTCCGACCAAGCCAGCATATTTTTCTCAAACTACATGTGAATGTCGCAGTCTTCAGCGGAGAGTGAATGGCCGTAATGCGGCTTCCACGCATGCCATTCAAGCTCCTTCTTGAGCACAGTTCGTATTGTCTGAAAGGTGAGCCCACTTACCCTTGCTACTTGTCGAATTGATTTTCTTGGGCTACGTGTAAACAGTTTTTGAACTGCTTTCAACGTCTCTTGGTGGTTGAACTTGGAATGACGACCATTTCTTCGAGTATCAGTCACAGAACCTGTACCCATGAGATTTTGGTTATCTTTACGCCAACTTGAACATGTACTCCTCTAATGGTCCTCAGCCATCTTTGCACTAGAACAACAGATTTCCAAACTTCATAGCGTGCCACTAACTCGGCACGCACCTGAAGAGTAAAATGTTCAGCCATGTTTGTACGGCTTCCAAATTTCAAACAAAATAATCAGTCTGAAAAGACATACAAACAGGTAAAATTTTCATACATTAAAGATAAAGCACACACAAAAAAAATATAAGACAAAATTACAATAATGTTATGGTGCCCCATCTCTAGGAATGGACACTTCCTCCGTCAATAAATACTAATCTAAGTGACTTCCGGGGACGCATCTGTGTAGACAGTCGTAAGGCAGTCTAGAGACAATCAAGAAGCAGCGTAACAATCCTGTCCGAACTGTATAGTTACGCTGCGTCTTGAATGTCTCTAGACTGACACACGACTGCCTCCTAGCTGCCTCAAAGTCACTCAGGTTATTATTATATGGAGGAGGAAGAGTCCATTCACTGTAAATAGGGCACCATAACAAATAGATAAATAATTTATGATCATTTAGAATAATTTAGAATTATTTTTCAATCACTATGTATAAATATATATATATATATTGTATGAAAGTGACAGAAGACGTAGATTTTAAACCCACTGTTCAAGCATTTACTTTTATAAAGAGTGCTCGATATATATATATATATATATATATATATATATATATATATATATATATATATATATATATGGGAAAATAACATTAAAGTAATTTACTAGTACGAAAGTGTATAAAACATGCTTCAATTTACGTCTAGGTTCTTACAACATTTCATCATTCTAAACAGCTTTTCTGTTTACACTCCTCCATCGTATTTTGAACCGGAGTAGAGGTGCATCTCTTCTTTCCTGTTTATGATTGGGTTTCGATTCCTTCTAAAGTGTGTTTCAGCTATTCTACTAACGCTTGTTCTTTCCTACGCTAATATATGTTCGCACAGTAACCCTCTACCTTCTTTTTTTTTTAATCATTTCACCCCAAGCAAGGCATTTCCCTTCCACTATTGCGCATGGGGCTACATAGGGGAAGGTAAAGAGAAGGAGTGGTTAGACATAGGGAATGTCAGGAGGAAGGTGACAGATGAGTAAGGATACCGAGGATGAGGGTTGGGCAGATGGGAAGAGTGTTTGATAGAATGGGAGCAGGTTAGTGTGTTAGAAGGTGTCTATTGACCTTACATTTAAACTCCTGGAGATTGTAGCCGTCGGGGAAGCAATCGTGTGGAAGGGAATTCCACAGTCGGGATGTGCGAGGAAAGAAACTGTTGGAGTAGAAGTTACGGTTGCATTTTATCGGTTTCACTGTAAAAGGGTGGGATCTAGTTGCTAATCTAGTATCTCGTGCAAATTCGTATCTAGGGGCACCAGTGATCTAAGTTCATCGGAGCAGAAGCCGTGAAAGTATTTATAGAAGAGACACAGGGAAGCCACGTCGCGCCTGTGGGAGAAACTGCAGGCGGTCTGCCAAGTCGGTATCTAACACATTACAGACCCTCCTCTGAACCTTATCGAGAAGCCCGAGGAGAATAGCAGGGGCACCCGACCAGATATGGCAGCAGTATTCAATGCACGGGCGGATGGTAGATTTATATATGTGCAGGATAGATTTAGACGGAAAAAACTTCCGGGCCCTACACAGAGAACCGACTTTCATAGCACCGGATTTAGCAATGGATTCGATATAGTCATTCCATTTCAGGTCCGCTGAAAGTGTGAGACCAAGGAGGCGTAGTGTTTTACTCTCTGGGAGGCAAGCCTGGTCCATGCTAATGGGAGATAGGTGAGATTGTCGATGATGGTTAATTGAGAATAGCTTCGTTTTAGAAGCATTAAAATTTACTAGCTATTTCTTACCCCATTCCACTATGGATTGGAGGTCTTTTTCAATCTCGGCTGCGAGGTTAGCTTTGACGCCTACACCAGATTTTTGTAGAAGGCGAGAGTAAACTGTGGTGTCATCGGCGTACAAACTTACTTGGGCTCTTATGGAATCAGGGAGATCATTAATGTATATCAGGAAGAGTGTAGGACCTAAGATGGAGCCTTGGGCGACACCTGCGTTTGTATGGTAGTTCTGGGAGGCACGTCCTTTTAATACCACTTTCATTGTGCAGTTAGAGAGGAATGACTGGATTAGTTCAAACAAATGTCCAGTTATACCATAGCTCCGCAGTTTACATAGAAGGCCAGCATGACAAACTCTGTCGAGCGCCTTAGATATATCCAATGCAACGGTTCGGGCTTCGCCATTCCTGTCGAGTGCCTGGTATATGTACTCGGTGATGGTCGTTAGCATATCAGCAGTAGACCTGGTGAAGCGGAAACCATATTGCTTGTCCGAGAGGAGCCTGTGTGCTGTGAGATGCTGAACCACCTCGGCGTTGATAATGGCTTCGAACACTTTGCCAAAGGTCGGAAGAAGGCTGATAGGGCGGTAATTTGCAGGGTCCGAGGGTTCTCCGGTGTTTTTAAATATAGGAACTACAGAGGAAGATTTCCAACAGGCAGGAAAGCAGGAAGCAGATAGGCAGAGGTTGTAGAACTTAGAAAGGACAGAGGAGAGTTCAGGGGCACATTTCTTTAAGACTATGGTTGAGATTCCGTCACCACTGCTCGCTTTGTGAGGGTCAAGTTTTAAGATTATCTTAGAGACAAGCGAAGGTGTAATGTGGACATCATTCAGTTGTGCGTCGGTTCTAGGTGAGAAGTCGGGTGTAAAAACTCCAAATGAGTCCAGACTCGAATTGTTTGAGAATCTGCGGGCAAAGCATTCAGCCTTATCTGCTGGGCAGGTGAGGACCTCAAATTTGTTGATTAGCGGGGGTATTGTGGACTTGCTCTTGTTAAGTACTCTTTTACAGAGTCGCCAGTAGTCTTTGGCGCCGAATTTAGAGCATGCTATGCGTTGCTTCATTCTGGCAGCAAACAACATCTTAGCTTTGTTAAGTATCTTTTTACACTTATTACGAGCTGAAGTGAAAAGGCGCCTGTTTTGGTCCGACGCGTAGTCACGATAGAGTCGGAAGAAATGATTCAGGTGGGCAATGGCAGCCGAGCAAGCGGGTGAGAACCATGGAGACGAATGAGATTTAAGCTGGAATTTCCTAGCAGGGATGAAGGCATCGATGCCAGTCTTAACCCAGGAGGAAACCTCGGATGCACATTCTTCGATGGGAAGACTAAAAACGTTGTTCCAAGGGATGTCACAGAGGAAGTCTCGGAACGAATCCCAGTCTGCTCTTTGATAGCAGTAGGATATTCTACTTGTCTGGGTTTCATGGGTTATAAAATAGCCCAAAAGAGAACAAGCCATCTATTCTACATGGATGACTTAAAGTTGTATACTAAGAATGATAACGAGCTAGAAGGTCTTCTGCAAACTGTAAAATGCTTCAGCGAAGACATTGGAATGAAATTCAATTTGAATAAATGTGCTAAAGCTACAGTTTTATGTGGATCGCTACAACAAACATCCTCAATTAGCTTAGACCCTGCTGTAACAATAAAAGAATTAAAGCCAGAAGAAGCTTATAAATACCTAGATGTAAATGAGAGTGAAAACATTCACAAAAAAAAAAAATGAAAGAAATAGTGCGTAAAGAGTACTATAGAAGGCTACGACTGATATTAAAAACTGAATTGAATTCTCTGAACAGAATTATGGCCATTAATAACCTTGCAATCCCAGTTGTCCAATATAGTTTCAACATCTTAAACTGGACTCAAACCGACATCAGGCGAATGGATTCTAAAACAAGAAAGCTTCTTTCTAAGTATAAGATGCATCATCCAAAGGCTGATGTCGACCGTCTATACATACCCCGTAAAGAAGGTGGAAGTGGTCTTATTCAGCTAGAATAACAACTATTGGCTTACTAACCTATATAGAAACAACAAAGGACTGGATGATACAATTAGTCAAGCAACATGAAGAAAGAAAGAAAATATATTCAATAATGAAAGAAGGAAGTAAATACAAACAAGATTTACATTTAGTAGATTCTGTAGAAAAGCAAAACAGAAGCCAACAACCAACTATTGCGGCAAAAAATATGAAAATGAAAGCCAAAGATAAAGCTCTTGAACAGATGAAACAACGCTGGCAAGACAAACCTCTGCATGGCCAATATCCAGAACGTGCCAATAAATCCAATGTTGATAAAATTAATACTCATCGATGGTTACGTGCATCTGGATTAAAGTCTGAAACTGAAGGCTTTATTCTTGCTGTGCAAGACCAAAGTCTTTTTCCTAGGAACTTTCAGGCAAATATTATACATAATAATATGGATCCAAAATGCAGGTCCTGTGATAAACACCAAGAAACAATAGACCATCTAATCTCAGGTTTTTCTGTACTTGCTCCAAATGAATATAAAAATCGTCACGATAAAGTGTGGCAATATTTACATTGGACAATGTGCAAACACTATGGAAAATCTGTAAACAAACACTGGTATGAACATCACTCAGCACCGGTTACAGAAATAGAAGATGTCACCATTCTATGGGATTACACAATCTACACAGACAGAAAAATTGAAGCAAACAGGCCGAACATTATTGTTAAAAACCAGAAAGAAAAACTTACCTATTAATTGATATGGCTTGTCCAGCGGATTGTAACATAGCAACCAAGGAATTCGAAATAGAAAAAATGTGGAAATTGAAAACAAGAATCGTGCCAGTGATAGTAGGTGCACTTGGAATGATAAAAAAGGAACAAGACAACACATTGAAAGAATCCCTGGAAACCTCAGCTTAAGAGATATACAAAAATTGTCTTGTTAAGTACAGCCCACACACCAAGGAGAACTTTGTCTATGTAACGCTAGGGATGATAGGGGAGATAGAAAAAACATGAAATGGAGCCATAACGACACATCACGACCTGCCTTAGGCCTTCCCGCAGACTTGGTAGGTAATGCGACCATAGCATAAATCGAAATATGATGAAAAATGACAACATAATAATAATAAAAGTAAAAAAAAATAATGCAATCGTCTAAACCAGGGGTTCTCAATCGGCGTACACATGGATCCTGAGTGCCTATGTAACATTACTGGAGTCCACACACACACACACACACACACACACACACACACACACACACACAAAAGAAAAAATTATATATTTCAGTAGTAGTGCATAGAGCAATTCTACTTTTGAACGGTTGGTATATTGAGAATGAAATTTCTACAATAATTTACGCCATATTAAAATAATAAAAACTTGACATTTTACAATGTCGTAAATTTAAGGTTACCAACAATGCCTTCCCTACAACAAAGCCTCAGATCTGGTTGGATGATCACTTTTATTATTAGGATTTCTGTTTTCCTTATTTCTTTTGACTATAATTCCATATCTACTTCACACTTCGGTTTTATTTCTTTCATATTTTCTTTTGATCTGGCTACCCAACCATCGGTCAGTGATAAGAACAAACAAAAGGATTCATGTGAAGCACAATCGAGAATCGCTGATCTAATGGCTAAGGGGGTTCATAAAAAATAAATTAAGAGGAAAAGGCGTCTATGGGTAAAATAAAAAAATAGTTGCGATCCACTGATCTAGACTATATACACGGACATATTAAAAAAAAAAAAGAATTTAAATTTAAAATTTCAGCATCCCTTCCCAACAACAACGTAAACCATTTCAGTCCGATGAAATCATAAAGGACAAAATGCGTCAAACGAAAAGCCTTTTTAAGCCTTGTTTTTACACAGAAACTATACTGGAAACGCCTTTGCTATAGTTTTGCGTTGAGGGTGCATAACCATCTGGGATCAATACTTGAACAAGGCCGGTAAGCTTAAAAGCATCGACTGTTCCAGAGCAATTTCATCAACCCGATTTCACTCACAAAACTTGAGTCAACTCGTGGTTTAGCCATCAGACACTTTCCAACGGAACTGTATGCTGGGCTCTTCTCCCCAAATCGATATTATTCGTGAGATTCAAAGAGAAAATGTTCCGAAGAAACGAAAAGTGCTACCATTAACCGATCTAAAAAGCCGGCCTGCATCTGATGAAATTGATTTTGCGTATCCGGTGGGATTAAAAGGGCATTGTGTTGTGCGAGCTCCTTCCGTACAATTAGACACTGAAGTACTGCAACTCAAGTTGCCTGACTAAAGGGAGGAATCGACGAAAAACGTCCACAATTGATCAATGGGAAGGGCGCCGTCTACCACCAGGAAAACGCCAGACCTCACCTCTCATTGCAGATAGGGGAGTAATTGTAACAGCTTTACTATTTCGCACAAACACACACACATATATAAGTATTAATAAATTATATATACGATACGATAAAGAACAAATAGGAAACGTTTATCAACATTATTTGTTCTTTAGTTTTTCTTTACTTATCAATCCTATTTCTTCTTTATCTTGTCATTCTGTTGGATTCCGATACATATTTTGTCCCAACACTCTATCTCTCTTTCTCTATCTCTTTCTTACACACACACACACACACACACACACACACACATATATATATATATATATATATATATATATGGGCAACGATCTTTCATTTAAACATATTTCGTTGAATATGATAGACAAGGTAAATTTGATTTTTATTTAGTTTTTCGGTTTGTTTGGAGTAAAGGAGTACAAAAAGTGTTCGTATTGTCTATTGTCCCAAGTGCTTTCCTCCGCTTATTTGACCATTTTCAAGGGTTTTGTTTTTAGATTTTGTTTATTTCTTTTCATGCTTGTCTGTTTAAGATGTATTTTAGTAGGAGCGTTTATTCGGAGCATTTATATATATATATATATATATATATATATATATATATATATATATATATATCTTGGCCTCTCTCAACCGAACTCAAATGGAACGACTACATCGAATATATAGCTACATCTACCTGTAGGAAATTTCGGTCATCGTGTCGGACCAGGAAGTTTTTCTCGTCAGAATCCATTTTGCACATTTATAAATCTACCATTCGTTCGTGCATTGAAAACTGTTAGCATATCTATCCAAGGGCTCCTCCTATTCATCTTGAGGTTCTTAACAAAAGTCACTTTCTCTTCTTTGTCTTTTTCATAAATATTTTTACGACAGCTGTTCTAATGATCTTTCCTCCTTGGTACGTCGACCGCATGAATTTAAGGGTCAGGACTGGCATATCAGGAAGTCGCCCGGGGCGCCTTCAAGGCCGGGGGCAGCATTAAACCGCCATGTCATACGTTTGGGATCTTCCAAACAAAAAGGAAAATGTAAAAAGGAATAGATAAAATGAAATAAAAACAAACAAACAAAAACAAATATTAAATTTAATATATTGTATATTTAAATTTAATTATTAAGAAACGAAAATACAGAAAAATTCATAATTTGATTATAAATTCTTTCTGTTATGGTGTGGTGATCAAACCGCAAAGCAGAAAATATGAATGAACAGGTGACATGTGCATAATGACCGTTTTACATATCTGTTAAGTGTATTTGTCACGATTAATGATATTTTAATGACCTTTGAATTATAGAAAATATTTACTCGCTCAGTTTAATTATATTTGTATTTCACATATAAACCATTTTATGTACCATGGCTAAGCAGTTAGCTTGATCCGTCACCGCGACCGACAACACGTCTTTATCAGACAAAAACCCCATCAGTTGTTGACTTGTTTCGTGAGTGGGTGTTAACGTCTGATGACTTGTCAGGAACCAAGACCAGGAACTGCATAGGCTAGGCATCAAAACTGATGAAATATAAATAAATTATTTAATAATTTTTATGAAGTCTTTATCTGACTGTCACAAAGAGACAACTGAAGTTTCTGGGACATGTAATGAGAAAGGAGAACTTGGAGAATCTAATACTCACACGACGGATAAAGCGAAAGAGAGACAGGAGAAAGCGACCAAGACATACTTGATGGGCTTGAGCAAGTAGATGGCGGGGTAGGGTTTGGGAAATACCAAGAGGAAAGTGTTGAGAGTGACAAGGGATAGGGGTAAATGGAGGTCCATGATCGCCTATGTTCTAAAAGGACAAGGCACATAGAGAAGAAGAAGAAGAAGAAGAAGAAGAAGTAATTTTTACTTGAAATCCAGTCATGCATGCGCAACTTAAAATCTAATCTTTTAGATTGCAAAGTAGCTATTCAGATATTGAGCTAGATCCCAACGATATATCTTAGAATTGAACAGCTGAATTTAACTAACAAATTATAATTGCGTTCTTTGACTAATCTGAATAATTTCTTAAGTAATAATGTCCTAAACTGATGTAACTTCATTGTAGGTCTTTTTAAGTAAATAAGAAATTTATTAATGGTTATCTTTATTTTTTTACTTTTTTTTTAATCTCTTGCTGCCATTATTATTTTTACTGGTAGTCGAACTATGTTAAATGAAGAAAGCGGGTGTGTAAGAAGAACAGCATTTACTTTTGTGAAGCAATAATGCTTATGTACAACCAATATACTGCAAATTAATTATTTTTTAATTTAGACGTCTCAAAAGTAGGAGCCCATTAGAGTTTAAGGCTTTTTTTGGTGTGACAAAGATATCTTAATTAGCGAAAAAATCTTCATTGAATGAGTCATTGCTAAGTGGATACAAAATACTGAATAAGTACGCGTTCTACTCCTGGGCAAAGAATATTGGCGGTTTTGCGCCCAACGTCCTGCCGACGTTATATAATACCTCAAATGAGTTGAATATATAGTTGAATTTTCATATTTATTTGGAATATAGAATCTTTTCATTAACTTAATTGTTGATTCTATGTAGAACTTTTCCCTCAAAGCATGTAGATCTAAAAAAAAAACACAAGACAAAAAAAAACAAAAACGTAACGGTTTAATTACAAAACAGTAGTAGAAATGTTTAACCATTTTTTTTTATTTCTTAGATAAAGAAAAAAAAAAATAAATGTACCCCCCCCCTTTAAAAAAAAACAAACAAAAAAAAAAAACGAAATTTTCTTTTTTAGAAACTGAATTTGGTTAAGAAACAAAATATTTGGATCCAATAAAGAAAATCTTTGGGCACGTCAGCGTGGTGTAATGGTTAAAAAAGTTTGTCTTGCTGAAGCCTATTACAACTGAGTCGTGAGTTCGCTCCTCGTTTCGGCGTTGTGCCACATCTAAGCGGGGCTTAGAAAATTAACTATATAGAAAATCTTTCTGTATTCAAATCAGAATTGAAAAACCTAAGTAATATAAATATTTATTTACCAAAATCTCTTTTTTAAGCACGTGACTTTCTTTTTTCAATTTTTTTAAATATTAAGTTGAGCACTGTTAGCAACGTGCGCTGATGGTGCAGTTGTGCGTTGTGGTGCAGTGGATAACGGCTTCGAACAAGAAATCGGAGAGCCGAGTTCGAATTCCAGTTGAATTCCTAGCATTCACTTACGCGCAAATACCCTTGGGAAAGATATTAATCCCTCTCTTCTCTCCAGTTATGTGCTAAATAACATACAGATTTGGTTCTCTAGCCTTGGTCAGGAACCAGTCTACCGCAGAAAGTAATGGCAACCTACTGCGGGATCATCTTCTACCAAGTCAATCATGACTATTTCGATACATGATCGCCCAAGCGTGTATCACGTATGGCACTTAATTGAGTGACTGTTAGCAAAGTATGTGCTCTGTGGAATATCTGGCATTATTTTATAACTAAAAAACATTAAGAAACGAAAATACAGGAAAATTCATTTATACACAAATTTATTAGGCCTTTCAGTTCTGATACGAGTGCAGGACGATTTTCAATATAGGATCCCAATTTTAGGCGATCATGCCCGGAAAGAGATGTAGAATCACTTCTACATGCATGTACATACTTATATACATATCGCCATGTACGCACGTACACACACATATACGCACATACTCTTACATTAGTACCGCACGCGAAACCTCTTTTTCCCGCGCTTTATTCAGAAATATATAAGCTGATGTTCACACGTTCTTAGGCCAGTTGGAAACTGCTTTTCGGAGCTAACAGTCCGAATGCTGTTAGTTCCTTTCCAACTCACATACTGCGCTAATTGCGTTTAGCAATTAGTTACACCAAAAATATTTCTCTCTCTTTTACAAGCATACTTCACTCCATATATAATTATATTCAACCACTGATTAGTACAAACATCATATTTCCTTTTTTTCAGGAACTCTTCCAGTATGAACATTGATACATTTTCTTCAACATCCAAGAGAGAACTTTCTCCACTAAATCTTGCGTGCATATAATAATCAATCCTGTAACTATGTTTAATACATTGTTATTATTCTTGTTATATTGTTCTCGGAGTTATTTTTATTATTAATGTGATGGATTGGACAACCAGTCTACTTCATAATGGTGACTCCGCTTTCAAATTACTACCACGTTGTCCAATCCATAACAGAGACACGACTGACTGGGCAGAAGATTTTCCCGCAGTAGGTTTCTATTTGCGGTAGACTGATTGCCAACCAAGACTATAGAACCCAATCTGTCCTGCTATTTAACCCATGGCTGGAAGAAGAAGAGACGGTTTAACACCTTCCCCTTGGGATATTTGCGCTTAAGTGAATGCAACGAATTCAACTGGAATTCGAACACGGCTATCCGATTTCTTGTTCCGATCTTGAAGTCAATGTTTACTCATTGCCAGATCAAATTTTCCAAGGAACTCGACAAAAAGTGTAAACTTGGTGTAAACAATGTGTCCGAAGTTCCTTTCAGAGCTAAACTGTGTTCAGCTAAATAACTGATGCTTATTAAATGTCCCAGAACTTTACACCAATGTCCTCGTTCTTTTCTCATTCGCAACTGCGTCTCCTTATCAATAGTTTATTTGACTGCAATCGCAGTGATGTTTCAAACCAGTTCTTAAGACATTCCAGATGATGAACTGAATTTTCACGTGACTGCAAATTTTCATGAGCATACTTGCAGTCATTTATTTCATATTTTTCAAACAATAACTGATTTGAGATGCTACAATTTTTGCAATAAATTTTATTGATACTCTCCGAATAGCAACAAAGATGAGGACAATAGTCCGAATAAATGTAAATAGTGTAAGATTAAAGATTTTTTTTGGTAAACATAAATACCTATTTCTTGATTATTGCATTGATTATTTTTTTTTTTATAAGAAATTTGGATCACCTGTGAATGGATGGCAAAACAAGGCAAAGAGAAACCTTCTACTTGGGTTTTTGTTAAACGTCAAAATTCGGGATATTGGAATCCGATACAATAAATTAAAAGTTGTGGTGCAGTGGATATCGGCTCGGGACGAGAAATCGGGGAGCCGAGTTCGAATTCCAGTTGAATTCATTGCATTCACTTGTGCGCAATACCCTTGGGAAAGGTATTAATCCGTCTCTTCCCTCCAGTTATGGGTTAAATAACAGGACAGATTGGGTTCTATAGCCTTGGCTGGCAACCAATTTACCGCAGAAAGCAATGGCAACTTAGTGCGGGATAATCTTCTGCCCAGTCAATCATGTCTCTTTTGAGACATGATCGCCCAAGCGTGTATCACGTACGGCACTTAACTAACTGATTGTTACGGGATTGCTCATAATTCGGCCGTTTAGAATATGACGATGACTTTTATAGAAAAAATAAAATTCAGTGGTAAAAAACAACGTAATATTAAAAAATAATATTAATTTTGTATAACACCAAGAGTAGAAGTATTCAGTGGAATGAATTGAATAGCATAGTAGCAGCGTGGATAGAGGAGATAGGTAGAATTTAGTTCTTACTGTGGATGGTGGTATGAGGCGGTCTATTTGAACTTTCGTCAGTGTTGAGTTGAGCTTTTCTTTTGCGTGTGGACGTGAATAGGGCCTTGAATGTTAGTAGCTAGAGTGGCGTAGAACTTGATGGTATTTGTGGGTCCCTTTTCTTGGGGCCAGACTCCGTGATATTTATTTATACTTAAAAAAAAAAAAACAACAGCTCTAGAATTATATTATTTTAGTTATTCCTTATACCACGTGATATCTCTACTACTACGTCCGTGCGATCTTTTGACCTAAATTATGATGACTAAAGAAAAGAACTTTTTTTTATTTCTGTTATATGGTTCTGTATTGTACAGTTTAATTGATGTATTGTAAGATAAGCAACTTACTGCGTGTTACTGGCTTAAAAATATTTTGTAGGCGTGTTTTAACGTTTATCTCTAGCTATTATTACTATTATATAATTTTAGTGGGCACGATAAGTGATTATAAAAGTTCAAAGGTTACTCAGAGCAAAAAAAAAAAAACAACAATGGGAAGTTGTGGAGAGCCATGATTATCCATGTCTCGAAAAAAAAACGCCATGTAAATAAGTAATTTTTTAAAAATAAAAAAATTATTAATGTTTTTCCATTCTCTTTTTAGGAAAAAAATGTTGGAAGTTTCTTTAAAAATGGAAATTATAATTATCTACAAATGTCCCACTTTGTACCAGCCCATTCATGTCACACACTCTCATCCAACCGCATTGTCCGATAAGGTAGCAGGAGCAGCGCGGTAATTCAGGCACAGAAGAAAAAGTTATGATGGCTGACGATGGGAGTTTTTCCCGATCATCTACAATTTGTTTCTTTCTTATATTGATGTTGTCTGAAGTCGTCGGGATTCGCACGGGGGATCATCTTTCTACTAGAAAGAATTTATTTCAGCTACTGAATGATCATGGACTAACTAAAGTAAGTTTATTATTATTATTATTTTAATTGTTTCACAAGCGGGCTTTCCCTTTCTTTTTTTTTTACCTGTTACAGTCGTTCACCTGTTTCCAAAACGGTAATCAACTGATATAGCAAAAATGTCATTTTTTTAAAAAAAATCAAGTTGCCATTTTATTATTTTTTTTTACTTAATGTTCAGAATTTATTTTCAAACTTAATAATTGTTTTCTTTATTAAATTTATATTTTTAAAAAGTCTGCGCAATAGTAACGAACGTACCTGTTAACTTCATTTTCTTCTCGACAGTAACATTTAGCGTAAGATGATTTCTTTCTGACTTTTTCGTGCTTAATTATTTAAATACAATTATTTTATTAATTTTGAAAGAATTAACGAATTGTTATACAAAAGACAGAGGCCGATTTTTGATTTTTTTTTTTGTTGTTGTTGTTGTTTATTGTTTGGTTTATTTTGAGTGGGGAAAGTTAATAATTATAGTCTTAAATTTTAAACTAACGCCTAAATTTTAAAATTCAAGACTAACAAGTTACAAAACATAAACTAGGGAAATACTGTTTTTTCTAATGATAGTTCTTGGAATTTATTTATAAATTTATATTTATAAATTTTAAACCGTTCTCAAATTTCTTAATCTGAAACGGTAAAAAAATTTAGAAAATAAAAAAGTCTGTCCATGAAAGTATTTCTTTTTTGTTTACACTGACAGCAAACATAACATACCCACAGGCCTGAAACAACAATGAAGGCCAATGACTGTATGTGATTCGAAAATATTAATTTCAAATTAAATCCAACAGAACTGCTAAATTAAGAAACAAATCACAAAATCTTTATAAATCTTCTCATATGTTTTTTTGCTATCAGCTTCATCAGAATTTTGAGAGTAGAATAAATTTTTTCAGTTCAATCAACACAAAAAAAACAAAAAACAACATAAAATTTTTAAAAAATGAAATTGAAACATTTCCACTAGACTAGAGAAATATTTCAGATGAAACAATAAACAGCGGAACTGGAATCACATCAAATTTGATTTCCTAACCTTTTCCTTCGAAATAGCGTTTAATTAATTTCTGGTTATATTTGCTGCCTCTTTTAAATTAAAATTCTTGAATGAAAATGTTCTAAAACGCTCGATGAGAAGATATTTGAAAATCTGATATTTTAAAATAAATAATTTATTTTAAAATATCATTATAAAATGTGCGTTATGGTGTAGTGGATATCGGCTTTTTTTTTTAATCATATCACCCCGAGCAAGGCAGGGGGATACGTAAGAGTGAAAAGATTGGAAAGAGAAAGCCGGAAACCACATCCTAAACAGGGAACAAGGGATGAGCCTCTTACACCTGTTCAATAGACGTGGGTGAAGTCGAGAAATCGGAGAGCAGAGTTCGATTTCAAGTTGAATTCCTCGCATATATCCTTGGGAAAGGTAATCCGTCTCTTCCCTCCAGTTATGGGTTAAATAACAGGACAGATTGGGTTCTATAGCCTTGGTCGGTAACCAGTCTACCACAGAAAGTAATGGTAACCTACTGTGGGATAATCTTCTGCCCAGTCGCAGTCATGTCTCTTTCGAGATATGATTGGCCAAGAAGCGTGTATCACGTATGGCACTTAACTGACTGACCAAAACTAAAGATTCGCTAAAAGTAAAAAAATGAGCATGCATGATGAAAAAATGTCAAAAACTTAATAATAAAGAAAGTTTTATCGTCCAAATATTTATTATTAATTAAGAGGAAAAATCAGAGGATATTTTGCTGTAGTTACTTAGTGTACTGTAGTTTTTAAAATCCATAGAACCTTAAAAATTTTAGTTTTGAAAATCTTGTTTTTCTGGGATCAACACACAACCATAAATTGTTACGGGGAATTTCAATGTCTTTTTTGCGGTGAAAAACATTGATTTTGAAATTTTTTGCAGCAATCAGATAATAATTGTCTGATCTTAATGAAATTTTCAGAACTTATTCGTAAATGAATTAAATTATTTTTGAAATGCTTCTTATTTTTTAGAAAATTTTGGTAAAAATATATTTTCTTACAGCTGTTACCCCTATTTAATTTTAGGCTAATTTCTAGAAATACTTTTTTGTAGGGCTTAATAATATTTATATATTAGTTATCAAGTCATCGGAAAATTTTAAAATCATCAATTTTTATTTTATTTTATTTTATTTTTTGTTAAACAGAAAATATTTGCCCTGAATCGTAAAAGAAAAATGCAATAAATCTCTTTAATTAGAAAAGGTTTGTCTTATGAAAAACGTGCTTTTTCCTTTTTTTTTAATGAAAAATGAATTTTTACAACTGTTGTTTTCATTTAAAAAAAATTAAATTAGATTAGAATAATTTGTTAACTTTTAAGTCTTTTAATCTTTTTGTATTCTGTAACAGACAAGCGGTATTGGTATTAAGTAAAAGCTTAAATTATAATAATTATAAATTGAAAAAAACTTACTACGATTACAATTCTGTGCACCCAACTTCCAGTAATTTAAAAAGAAGTGTGTGTGTGTGTGTGTGTGTGTGTGTGTGTGTGTGTGTATATAAACGTGCTAATTTTTGTAAATAAGCCATACATGACATTTTGAGTAGAATGTATGGATTGAAATCCAACAAGATGCTTTGAATAAATAAAGAACACGTAGGGAAAAAAGTGTATTTAAATCTGACATGTTTCACTTAAATAAGCTTAAAATCTCTGAAGATGCTTATTAAAGTGAAACATGTTAAAGACACTTTTTTCTACCTGTTCTTTCTAGTATTCATACTTGGCATTATCAGAAAATAAGAATGGTAACGATACTAAATTTAACATTTAAAAAAATTTTTTTTTTTATCATTTCACCCCGAGCAAGGCAGAAATGCCACTGATGAGCTGGGGGCTACATAACTGTAAAAAGATTAATTAGAAAAGAGTGAGGAGTACAAACTAGTTAGAAAGGAGCAATAGCAAGCTGAGAATGCAGGTGCGATGACAGATACATAGGTGGAGAGAAAGGGAAGGATATAGGGGGAGAGAGCTAGAGTCCAGTGGTTAATAGATGAGTATTGACATTGCATTTAAATTTGTAGCCGTCAGGAAAACAAGAATATGGGAGAGAGTTCCAGGGGCGGGAAGTGCGAGAGAAGAAGCTGAAGGAGTAGAATTGTCGTCTGCATTTGACTAACCTGACTGTTTGCCAATCTGGTTGCACGAGTAAACACCTGTTGAGGAGGCACCAGTGACTTAACTTCGTCCGAGCAGAAGCCATGAAAGTATTTATAGAACAGACAAAGGGAGGCCACATTTCGACGGTGGGGAAGTGGCTGCAGTGGAGCCGCCAGATCAGTACCTATCATATTACAGACTCTCCTTTGGAGCCTGTCGAGAACACTGAGGAGAACAGCAGGGGCGCCTGACCATAAATGGTAGCAGTACTCCATGCACGGACGGATGCAGGATGGATTCAGGCGGAAAAAACATCCTGGATCGGCATAGTGACCAAAACTTCTTAGCAGTAGATTTGGCTATGGAATCAATATAGTGGTTCCATTTGAGGTCTGAGGAGAGGGTAAGGCCGAGGAGGCGTAGTGTGTTGCTCTCAGGGAGAATCGCTTGGTCCATGCTTATGGGAGGCAGGAGAGGTTGCCTGTGATGGTTGACAGATAACAACTTGGTCTTAGACGCATTGAAGTTGACAAGCCACTTCTTGCCCCAATTCACCACAGAGTATAGATCCCGTTCAATGTCAGCAGCGAGATTATGTCTGTCCGCCACGACAGGTTTCTTACTGGTGCGGGAGTATATTGTGGTGTCGTCTGCGTAGATGCCTACTTGGGAACTGATCTCATCTGGGAGGTCGTTGATAAAAATAAGGAAGAGCGTCGGGCCCAGGATAGAGCCCTGTGGGACACCAGCATTCGTGCTGTAGGATGAAGAGGCGTGCCCGTTCAAAACGACCTTCATTTTGCGGTTATTTAAAAAAGATTGGATTAGGTCAAGCAGGCGACCGGTAATACCGTAACCCCGTAGCTTGCATAGAAGGCCAGAGTGCCACACCCTGTCAAAAGCTTTGGAGATGTCCAGAGCAACCGCGCGAGCCTCGTCACTCATCAAAGGCCTGGAGCATGTACTCCGTTACGGTTGTTAGCAAATCGGCCGTGGACCTGGCAAAGCGGAAGCCGCATTGCCTGTCAGAGAAGAGTTTGTGGGCAGTAAGATGTTGGACTATTTCAGCATTGATTATGGCCTCGAATACTTTCCCGAATATCGGTAGAAGACTGATAGGACGATAGTTGGATGGATCCGAGGGTTCACCACAATTCTTAAATACAGGAACGACTGAGGAGAACTTCCAGCATGCAGGAAAGCAGGAAGCAGAAAGGCAGTAGTTAAACAGTTCAGAGAGGACAGGGGAAAGTTCAAGAGCACACCTCTTAAGGACTATCACCGGGATTCCATCGTCTCCACTCGCCTTATGGAGGTCGAGTTTTGAGATTACTCGGGATACTACTGTCGGGGTAATATATACGTCGTGCAGTTTGGCCTCAGTTCTAATAGGGAAGTCGGGTGGGTGTACTCCAGATGAGTCAAATGTGGAGTTGGATGAGAATCTGCGGGTGAAGCATTCAGCTTTGTCCGCAGATGACGTGAGAACCTCAAATTCATGAAGAGAATCTGCGGGCGAAGCATTTAGCTTTCTTCAACAAGCGTCTTCGTAAGACTATAAAGCCAAAGTACCTAAAATGCAATAAAATATTAGAATGTTTAACATGACTGGGTAGTTACATTGTATTCGTCATGTATGTAGTTACTCTCACTACATAAAATAGCTTAGCATAAAGACTGTTGCTAAATGCATTAACACCTCATAAAAACACCTACCTTTGTGTTAAAAATGTTTTCGTATATTTTAAACTAAAAATAAATAATATGTTTCAATTCAGATTAATTAAATTAAACTTTAAATCAGTTAATTTTTCTCAAAGTTTCAGGAAAGCGTATTTTATTATTTAAAGATTTTTTTAATGAAGAGAATTATGTTGTTTGCAGATTTGACAATATGGATGATTTTATCAATTTTACTGATAATTAAAAAATCCTTCCTATCAATTTAATTTTAGTTGTGTCTACCCAATTTTAGTCACAAGTGTTTGGTTAACTTGTGGTGTCATTGCAGGTACTTGGAAATTCTGCTGCATGCATGGATTGTTGTACTGATAAATTGAGTATTTTGAGATCAAAATCCAGGGCTCCGGGTTAGAATTTGAAAAAAAAAAAAAAATATATATATATATATATATATATATATATATATATATATATATATATATTGAGAGAGAGAAATGTCAGGAGATTTAAAAATAAAAGTAATAAAATAAAAACATAAAGAGGTCATCGAATGTGATAAATTAAGTGGGGTGGAATGTAAAAGAAGTGTGTGTGTGTACGACTCATAGACAGTAGTGTTTCAATGTTTTGCCACAGAAAGCCAGACATGTCAAAGATTTTAAACCGGAAGAAAGAGAAAAAGATAAAGAAGAAAAAATAGAAAGAAAAAAGACAAAAGAAGAGAAAAGAAAGAAAAAGGGAAAGACTAGCAAAGAAAAATCGAAACGTTATAAAAGATAAAATAAAATAAATTAAATATAAAATAAATAATATCAAATCCAACATAAAGGATAAGAATAATGTAAAAATAAATAAATAAATAAATAAATTAAGTGGATTTGTTCATAAGTACAAATACAAGAATAAAAGCAATTAAAAAATTGCCAGTTAAATAAGCTAATTTTTTAAGGTATAAAAAGAGTAAATAGTGAAAATATTGAGATAAAATTGAACTAATTTAAGATATATTTAAGAGTATGGAAAATTCTATGGTGGCAAAAATTTGTGATTTTATTACGTTGGTTCAATAAGTCAATTTTAGGGAATTTTATTATATGGATTTTTTTTTGTAAGCAAAGGAAACATATTTCATGTAACGATTTACTCATTCTAGATTTACTTAATATTTTTCATTTAACTGTAGGAGTTTTATTTGCATCTTTCAGTTGCCAGTAGTATTTAGAGAGAGAATTAGAATTACTATATACTTTATTATTTAAAGATAAGTTATGCTTGTAAAATCGAGACTTAAAATTATTCTTAGTACATCCGATATAATGTTTGGTAAGATTAAGATTTTCCGTAGAGGGGATGGTAACTTGGTATACAATGGAGTCTGTAAGGCATTTATTTGGCAAAGGACATATTTTTGTTGTGACAATTGCAGGAACTTCTGTTATTATCATTAATCATGGTAAGTTGGTTATAAAATCATGATGTTGTTTTAGGATTTTATTATTGTGTTTTTATTATCATATCAAGATTATCAGTGCAGCTATAACTAAGTTTCAGTGTATTTTTATTAAAATTTTGCTGAGGGGATGATTAGTTGGGAAGTGTTTTTGAACGAGATTAAGCAATTTATTGCCTATTTATTTATTTATTTTTATTTTATTTTTTTAAATTTCCTTATCTATCTATCTATCTATCTATCTATCTATCTATCTATCTATCTATCTCAGCTTGTTCATATCTATCTATCTATCTATCTATCTATCTATCTATCTATCAACAGCATTTTACTGCCTGATTGTGGTGTTTTAACACCAAAACTTTATAGCTACTGAGTTGCAGTGTACTATTCTTCTTCTTCTTCTTCTTCTTCTTCTTCTTCTTCTTCTTCTTCTTATTATTATTATTATTATTATTATTATTATATATTTATGCTCTACTTTTGTATTGAGCATTTATTTAAAAGTATAAGTATATCTTAGTACTAAATTTTTTTAGGAGTTTTTTCACTTACATTTTAGTCATGAATATTTTTTAGCATACTAGAAATCAATATATACAAAATTTATATGAAATAAAACAATACATCTTAAACTTATGTAGATGGGAAACAAAATATTTATTTTTAAGATATGAAGAGAAAAAAATGAAAAACTTTGTATAATTAATATAGTAATTAAAAATATACAGAAGACGGAAAGTGCGACACAGAGATCCGAAGGCGAATTGGCATGGCGAAGGAAGCATTCCAGAAGTTGAGTAAAGTATTAAGAAACACGACAATTTCGCTAGAAACTAGGAAGAGTGTACTGGATTGCTACGTGCTGTCCATCCTTCTATATGGCAGTGAATGCTGGACAATACCATCAAAGATGAAGGAAAAACTTGAAGCAACTGAAATGTGGTTCTACAGAAGGATGCTGCGAATATCATGGATCGAGCATGTGAGCAATGATGAGGTCTTAGAAATGATGGAAACAAAAAGGAAATTAATACTGAGTATCAGGAAGTGACAGCTGAAGTTCCTGGGACACGCAATGAGGAAGGAGGGCTTGGAGAATCTGATACTAACAGGCCAAATAGAGGGGAAAAAGAGACAGGGGAAAGCAACGGATAACATATTTAAAGGACCTAATCAGGTGGATGACGGAACGAGGATTGCATGGTGTAACAGGAGAAGGCATGCTCAGAGCCAGCAGGGATAGGGAAACGTGGAAGGCCATGATCGCCTAAGTCCTGAAGGGACAAGGCACATAGAAGAAGAATTAAAAATATAACACTCATGCTACATTTAACTATTAGAAACATAAATTATGTTGCCGTTTAGTCTAAGCCTTCTAATATAAATGTTGCTTTTTTCACACAGGTGTATGTGTGTAGTTTAGTGCAAATTAAATTTTGTATTTCATGTGGTCAAAAATAGGCATTATGTTATGCTACTATGAAAATAATAAGAATTGCTCACAGAAGTGTATAAAAGGCAGCAGTAACCCCTTCTTTTTTCTCTCTCTGGGCATTGATTATGACACTCTTTTTCATCAGTTTGTCACTGTAGAAAAACATTGTTGACGTCTCCCCAAATGCAACCTTTACAATCAGGCATATTCCATTATTCTAAAAAAGAAAAAAAAAGTGTCTGATACAATTTTACATTTCAAGTACTAACATTTTATACACTAACCACTTTTGTGCATTACTTATTTGTTCGTTATAAATAGTTTACTGTGTTACTGATTCAATTCTTTTTTTTTCTTTCCTTTTTTTACCGGTTGTATTCCATTTCACATGATTTTCATTTTTCTTTCTTTCTTTTCAAATATGCTTTTTACAACTGGTAAGAGTAACGGTAGCTGTAAACACTAAATAGTAACATCACTTGTTACTTTCAGGTAGAATGACAATGTGTCTTTGAATGTAGTTTTGAGAAATATCTTTTTAAAAGCTTTGGTTAAGAAAAGGATAGAACCAACAACATGTATATATTAAGAGCTATTCAAATGTTCTTGAAATTTAAAGCAAGTAATGGCTTCCTGAAAGCAAAAAGGACACATGGTCCAATGAATAAAAGTGTTGGTTAGATTGTAGGAAGCTTAATCATGTTTATTAAACTGGCCTTGTGCCAAACATAACCAAACTCTTCACAATTTAAGATTATCAGGAGGTTGGAAAGATAAAACTGTCTTGTTTGTCTAAATAAATGAAAATTTACTTATCGAACAGCATAAAATCAATTTGGATGTATGAAATTATTAATTGTCAAAATGTTCAAAGAGCAAGTGTAGTAAAAAGTTTAAAGAATTAAGAGTTCGTTCGCTTTAGCGAAATGTGATTTGTGCATATAAAGGTAAGTCCATGTTTTTGATGTGGTAAATTAGTAGGATAGTAGTAATGTCTTGTTCTTCTCTTTCTTTTTGTGTGGTTGTGTTGAGCGCTCTCTGCTTTCTTCTTTCTCTGTGTCTGACCGACCGAAAAACGTGAAATATGTAGCCAAGTCCATTACATGGTCAGCTCCAAATGTACACTTATTTGTGGCAGGAACACATGATATGGGTCATTGAAAGTTCAATATGTTGTTTTCTGTAAATCACTCTCTTTTCATTGGTTTTTAAATATTTCACACTTGCTCGCGAAATTTCTCTTGATCTTTTTCTCAGCAAAGAAACAATTTTTTTCCTATTCATCAAAAAATAGATTTTCAGACTGACGCTCGAATTTGCAAACAATGAAGAAAAGAGTTTTTTATTTCGTACTCACCACAAGATCCTGTGACTTGACCCAAAGAGTTGTGACTTCAATACCTGCCGATAATAATAGTAAACAAATAACTTAGAGAGTTGAATTAAAGGGAAATAATTTGGATATCTGGAAGTCGCATGGTTCATGGGATGAGAACAATATACCCCAGTGATTGAAATAAAGGGTTCAGTCGAAATTTCAATTATCTGAAGAAGACTGGAACATACAAGGGTCGAAATATTGTGAATATGGCAATAAAGATGAGAACAACAATCTGAACAGCGTAAATAATGTAAATACTGCCTGATCTCAGAAGTATAGGAAAATATAAAAAATTGATATAAAATGAACTCTTTAATGATATTGATTTTCTTGATAAATAAATTCAATTTTTCTTACATGTGAATGGATTTTTATTTTCACTCTGAAGATGTAACGTTTTTAACTGGTCTATAAGGCATGCATTTGGCCAGTTCCAAGGTAGTAGTTATTTGTACCCCCACCTCACGCCAAGTGTGGCACAAGGTCGAGTTTACAGTGGGAGCCCATGAGCATATGTAGCAAGGGGCAATAATTGATCGGGTTTCTTTGGTAATGCTTAGAAGCTTGAACCTTTTTCTTGAGAAGCAACTCTGATCAACAGTTGAATTTCTTGTTGTGCAGGGGACACCCATCGCGCATGGATGGGTGTCCCCTGCAAGTACCTCCGATGAGGCCACATTATGCTGCAGTCTGCGCCAGTTCCCCTCCTATATATGTTGTATTTGACGATTGATGGTACTACAACTCTAGACCTCTCCTTACAAACAAAATCTCTAATTATGAAGACACACCAAGTAAGAATTAAAACAAAACCAGCTAAACAAAAGCACTTCTTTCTTGAGCATCCGTGGTATCCGTACCAACTTTTGCTGCGTTGAATCCTTCGTCCACGTAAACTCACCTAACATCTTAGCTCTCTGAAACTAACCTTAACCCCTCTATCTTTTCCTCTGATTTCTATATCCCTGGTTGCCTTCTCCTTTTTAGGAAGGACTCCAATGTCTATATGCATGGACTTGGCGTTTATGTCAGCGAACATCTCCCTCTAGCTAGGTTGATTTCAACTGAATCTCCAGATCATTTCTACATGTGTAGCCGTTTCTCTCTATTAAGCTCGGTTAGCTATTTTTTAATTTCTCTATCGCTCCATCTCCTTTCCTGACTGTTCCATACTTGACAGCATCTCGAATAATATAGACAAAGCCATTTCTTCTCATCCGTTCGCTAATATATTTATGTTCGGAGATTTTAATGCCCACTACGCCAAGTGTCTAGAAAACACTGTCACAAATCTTGCTGGTGTCCATGCCATGAACTTTTCAATCACTCAATCCCTTACGCAAGTGGTGGATTTCCCCACGCGTTTCTCTAATAAACCTGACTCACTGCTAAATGTGTTTCCCTTCTATCCCTGACTTTTGCCATGCCATACAACTTTGTCTTTTTGGCAACTCTGATGATATTGTGGTTTCCGTTCTCCCCCTCTCTCCATTTTCCTCCCACCAGGAGTCTTCGGCCAGCAGAATATCTTACTCCTACCAAAGAGCAGACTGGGGCTCGTTCCGCGATTTTCTGTGTGAGGTTTCTTGGAAGAAAGTTTTTAGTCTTCCCGTTGAAGGCCCTACACCTGAGGTTTCCTCTTGGGTTAAAGCTGACATCAATGCTTTCATCCCAGCCAGGAAGTTCCGGCTTAAACCTCAGTCGTCCCACTAGTTTTTCCCTGCCTGCTTGGCCGCTATTACCCATAGGAACCACCTCTTCCGGCTTTATCAGAGAAACGCGCCTGATCATATTAGGTGACATTTTTGCTTCTGCTCGTAATAAGTGCAAGAGAATCCTAAATGATGCTAAGCCATTGTTTGCAGACAGAAGAGAGCAGCGTACAGCATCCCGCAAGTTCGACTCCAAAGACTACTGGCGACTCTGCAAAAGCGTTTTAAACAACAGCAGACCCTCAATCCTTTCATTAATCAATAAATTTGAGGTCATCACAGCTTCAGCAGACAAGAACGAGTGCTTTGCTCGAAGATTCTTCACCAACTCCACATTAGATTCGTTTGGGGTATCTACACCTGACTTCCCACCTAGAAGTGAGGCTCAATTTAGTGACGTTTACATTACCCCCTCGCCGGTCTCATTAAAACATAATTTTAAAGCTTGACCCACATAAAGCGAGCGGAGGTGACAAAATCCCAATCATCATCACGAAGAAATGTGCCCCTGAACTCTCCTCTGTTCTCTCCAAACTCTACAACGTCTGTCTCTATGCTTTTTGCTTTCCTGGCTGCTGAAAGTCCTCCTCTGTAGTTCCTGTTTTTAAGAACTATGAAGAACCCTCAGATTTCTCTAATTATCGACATCAGCTTCTTACCAATTTTTGGCAAAGTGTTCGAGGCTATTATTAATGCTGAAGTGGTTCAATGTCTCTCAGTCCACTGCATCTTCTCCGACAATCAGTATGGCTTCCGCTTCGCCAGGTCTACTGCTGATATGCTAACGATCATCACAGAGTACATATACCAGGCTCTCGATAAGCACGGCGAAGCTCGAGCTGTTGTCCTGGATATCTTCAAAGCATTTGACAGAGTCTGACACGTTGGCCTTCTGCGCAAGCTACAGGGCTATGCTAAAACTAAACTGATCTAATCCAGTCGTTCCTATCAAATCGCATAATGAATGTAGTTTTGAATGGGTTTACTTCCAGATTCTATCATACGAACGCGGGTGTTTCTCAAAGCCCTATTCTATGGCCTACGCTTTTTCTGATCTTCATTAACGACTTCCATGGTTGGTTGCCCCTGCTATTCATCACGGGGTTCTTGACAAAATCCAGAGAAAAATCTGCAATGTGGTCAATCCCGACCTGGTAGCTCGACTCCAGTCCGACGTGATGTAGCTTCTCTCTGTCACTTCTACAAATACTTTCACTACTTCTGTTCCAACGAGCTTAGCTCCCTGGTGTCCTCTCTGCATAAATATACTCGAGCTACTAGACTGGCAACTAGGTTCCACCCTTTTACTGTGAAAGCAATCAAATATAACCACGGCTTCTACTCTACTAGTTTTTTTCTCGCACTTCCCGCCTGTGGAACTCCCTTCCGTATACTTGCTTCCCTGATCGCCACAATCTCCAAGAGTTTAAATGTAATGTCAATTGCTTTCTCTCATCGCCTTAACACCCATCCTTTTCCTGTCACCCCTTGTATCTTGTTCTTCTACTTTTCCACTCTACTATCACACAGTTCCCTTCACATCAGTGTTCCTATCCTTCTCTGACCCCCCCCCCCGCCCCGTGATCTATTTTTCTTTCATTCTACTCTTATGTATTCCTCTGCACACTAGTGACAGTGTGGTGATACTGACCGAGCAAAAGCGATGGACCGGATGTTTGCTCTTTCTCATGACAAAAAGGAAATGACCAAAAGTCGTCAGTGCGCCGCTGGACGCGCGCAGATTTTCCGGTCGAAAAATAAAAATTAATCAAATATTAAATTTCCATTTCGTGGGCCTACGCGAATTTTATTTATCAGCCAATGGGAAGCCCAGAATCAAATACAAGTGTGAAATTCCAAACGAGCTGCTTTGATCCAAAAAGTAGATATAAAAAGTGGATACAGGCAGACCCCAGCAAGCAGACCTCAAGGAGAAGAGTGCAATCAATATCCCCTTGACTTAAGTCAAGCGGCTACGACGCTTGCCTCTTTTCTTCTCCCCTGTCTCAAAACTAATTAATGATCTAAGGAGTGACTACATCAAAGACATTCCTCACTTACACGCTCCCACATTCCTAAGCCTTAAATCTCTTTCAGCTTATTATTTGCCATGAACATTTTAACCTCCGTTGGACCTATATTCAAGTTATTACTTTAATTGTAAAAACATTAATTGATATGTGTATATATAAAAATGTTATTTTTCAACTCAGTTTGCTTTTCTTGATTTTATAATCATTTTATGACTTATAGTGGGATATCTACCACAAGGCCAAATTCTGTTAACCTGCAACAGCAAGCACTTACCCTTCACTAGAACGGACTCCAACAGCAAACAGAAAAGAATAAATAAGCAATCCACTATAACAGTACTGCCTTGCTTGGGATGAAATGATTACAAAACAAACATTCCTTAAATTTACACTTTCATTCAGGAATTATCCTTGAACATTCTTTATCCTAGAAGCTTCTGATAAAATAAAAATTTATCTCTCATTCTTATTCATTCCCTTGTTTGTCTATTTCTTTCAACCAATTCAACTTATGGTTTTTGCATTTCAACACAGCATTGACTCAAACTTCAACAATCTCTCTAAAGAACACTGGAGAGATGTCCAACCTACACAACCCACCAATCATTCTGAACCTTCCCTTTCTTAAGAAACATTATATAGCATATGTCAAATTTGATGTCCTTTTACCTCGAGTTCTGTTGTATTCAAACTAACCCTGCAGTCAATTCCCTTTGGGCATTTGCTAAACAAGGCTGCTTGTCTATACCTCCAGATTATCAAAAGGGAGGTAACTGGCAGTCACTTATGAGTTGACCAAAATTTTGCTCAGTCTCCAGGTGTTGCTAGTTTCAAGATATTTTGCTCAGTCTCCAGGTGTTGCTAGTTTCAAGATATTTTGCTCAGTCTCCAGGTGTTGCTAGTTTCAAGATATTTTGCTCAGTCTCCAGGTGTTGCTAGTTTCAAGATATTTTGCTCAGTCTCCAGGTGTTGCTAGTTTCAAGATATTTTGCTCAGTCTCCAGGTGTTGCTAGTTTCAAGATATTTTGCTCAGTCTCCAGGTGTTGCTAGTTTCAAGATATTTTGCTCAGTCTCCAGGTGTTGCTAGTTTCAAGATATTTTGCTCAGTCTCCAGGTGTTGCTAGTTTCAAGATATTTTGCTCAGTCTCCAGGTGTTGCTAGTTTCAAGATATTTTGCTCAGTCTCCAGGTGTTGCTAGTTTCAAGATATTTTGCTCAGTCTCCAGGTGTTGCTAGTTTCAAGATATTTTGCTCAGTCTCCAGGTGTTGCTAGTTTCAAGATATTTTGCTCAGTCTCCAGGTGTTGCTAGTTTCAAGATATTTTGCTCAGTCTCCAGGTGTTGCTAGTTTCAAGATATTTTGCTCAGTCTCCAGGTGTTGCTAGTTTCAAGATATTTTGCTCAGTCTCCAGGTGTTGCTAGTTTCAAGATATTTTGCTCAGTCTCCAGGTGTTGCTAGTTTCAAGATATTTTGCTCAGTCTCCAGGTGTTGCTAGTTTCAAGATATTTTGCTCAGTCTCCAGGTGTTGCTAGTTTCAAGATATTTTGCTCAGTCTCCAGGTGTTGCTAGTTTCAAGATATTTTGCTCAGTCTCCAGGTGTTGCTAGTTTCAAGATATTTTGCTCAGTCTCCAGGTGTTGCTAGTTTCAAGATATTTTGCTCAGTCTCCAGGTGTTGCTAGTTTCAAGATATTTTGCTCAGTCTCCAGGTGTTGCTAGTTTCAAGATATTTTGCTCAGTCTCCAGGTGTTGCTAGTTTCAAGATATTTTGCTCAGTCTCCAGGTGTTGCTAGTTTCAAGATATTTTGCTCAGTCTCCAGGTGTTGCTAGTTTCAAGATATTTTGCTCAGTCTCCAGGTGTTGTAGTTTCAAGATATTTTGCTCAGTCTCCAGGTGTTGCTAGTTTCAAGATATTTTGCTCAGTCTCCAGGTGTTGCTAGTTTCAAGATATTTTGCTCAGTCAGATTTAGTTTCTTAACCAGAAATAATAAAAAGAAAATAAGCACTTAAAAAAAATTTAAAAGCAATTATGTGCAATACAAATTCTGAAAATGTTCTATTTATTATTTGTTCATTTTTTAAAATTTTAATGAAAATATTAAAATTAAATATTAAAATAAGTTAATTTTAAATTAAAATATTCTATTTGCTACCAATTTACAGAATTTAAAAAATATTTAAAGAAAGTTAGAAAAGATAAAATTTTTGAACAAACAGTTTAGATTTGAAACTTGACCATTTTGCGGTTAGTGAAACAATAGTTAAGAGGTTTATCCTTTGTTTCCTGTTTAGGACTGGATTTCTAGTTTCTTCTAAAGTCTACTTCAACTCTATACTTCTAACATTATGAACTCTGAAATTTTATTTACCATTTATTTTTTTCTTTATTTTCCTCAATAGGAATAGATAGGTTTGCCTATTATCCAGTTCACACTCTTTCCCAGTCTTTTGAATAGGAGTAAAAGTTTATCCCCTGTTTCTTGTTTCTTCTAAAGTCTTTTCTTTCTCTATCACTCCCATTAATCACTTGTATCTTAGTGATATTATCACCTTTGGGTGAATTGATAAAAAAAATAGTTAATATTTACAGTTTATTTTAATATTTTTTGTGAGCCTACTTACAGGCATCCAAAACTGGTTGGGTAGGAACTAGCAACTTCACCCCATAAAAAGATGCTTGTTATAAAAGCAAAAATTATGGAAAATTCAGTCTCTTTCTATTTGCTACTCTTTTCCTTTTCCTTATCTTTTTGCAAGCACACTTCCAGTTTCTTTACCCATCCACACTCTTCCAAAAATTTGAATTTTCTATAATATTAAAGATCGCCAATGAAACAAATTCGATTCAAGAATACTTGGTATATAAGTCTGGTAAATTCCAAAAGAGACGAACTCAAAAGAATTTATTGTTAAATTTATTTATTTAATTTAACAGAGTAATATAATTTAGAAAAAAATTTAAATATTCTACATTTTCATGGGTAATACGTATTTCACAGTAGAAAAAGCTGCTCGTCAGACCCAAAAGATAGAGCAGTTAATAATATTCAAAATAATCCCAAAATTGTAGAATATATATATAGTAATTTTGTTATCACTACACAAAAATTTTCATATTTCAGAACAAAACAGTTCCTCTTCAGGTGATATGTTAAAATAAATGGTGAAAATGATTTATTTTTAAATTTTGTAATATATATATATTTAGTAGATATAATAGTTAATTAATAATGCTGATCTTAATTTTATAAAATTTTAATACCAATGCCCACCAAGATTAATTTTAAGTCTTCCCACATATTCTCCAAAGTAAAAGTTGCTTTACTCTGATTGGTCCACATTGTACATACAATAATGCCTCCCTGATGAAAGAGGTCTTGCTTGTTCTTAACCTTTTAAAGCCATTCATTTCGAAATAACAACATCACTTGACAAGACACAAAAAGTGTCGAAACAAAATAGCTACTTTTGTAGTGATATTATAACATATCAATGTTATAATTTATTAATAAATATTATTATTATATATATATATATATATATATATGTAACAATTTTGTAATATATATATATGTAAAAATTTTGTAATATATATATATATATATATATATATATATATATATATAATGTAAAAATTCTCAGATATAATCTGAGGAAAGGAACAGGATGATTTTAAAAAAGAAGACGAGGAATAATTTTTGCTCTTTTTCAACTGCATGAAGTTGTGAACTACTAGATGTCATAGATTCAGCTTTCATCATTTTACAGTCAAAATGGGTAGATGTAACTGTCTGCTCTGTTCTAGTAGTTTCTGTTCTTGCACTTCTTCCCTATGGAAATCTGTATTGGTTTCTCGCTTTACTGCCACCAACGATCTTCAAACATTTAAATGTGATATCAATCGCCATCTTCTGTCTTTGTGAATTCTGTTCTTTTATTGTTCTTTCTCCTTAATAAAGTTTTCTCATTCTGTTTTATTCCTAGTAACCCATTAGTAGGATTATCACCTTGCTTGGGGTGAAATGCTTATGGCCACATCATGTTGAAACATTGGTTCCCATACAATCACTACAAATGAAGTTAAGCAATGTTGAACATTGTCAGTATGATAATGGGTGACTGCTTAGGAATACCAGGTGCTGTAAGGTTTGTTGCGAGGGTAATGTAATAGATGATGGCTTAGAATTGGTAATCAGAGAGCAAAGTTGCAAATCTCTTTTTGTTCATTCTATTTGCATAAGTGCAAATACTCTTAAGGAAAGATATGAATCCATTTCTTATCCCCCAATGATGTGTTAATTAGTAAGACTTATATCCCTAAAGCATTATTATTTCAAACACATCTCTTAAAATATGAAAATATTTTCTTGCTTTAAATAACTTGAAAAGGGTTAGTAAGCTGTACAAAACGAATACATAAATCAATCAGTTGGGATGAAATGATAAAAAAAGTCATATTAAGAATGTGAAAAATTTACCTATTTTCACTCATAAAGCTTACCCCGAGAACACTAACCGTGGGTATATAGTACCCAGCACAAATGACACCATTGTAATTACAATTTAATTACATTTTCAGTACCTGATTTTCTTCCATAATTATTGTATGTTTCAGTTCCAATTAATGTTAACTCAAAGTGCAAAGTTTGAAGTGTCTGCATGTAAAATATTCCAAATAAAGATTTATATTTAATATTGTTTTGATATTTTCAAAATTGGGTATGATATACCCATGGTTAGATGCGGTGTAACTTTAACTGATGGTTAGTGTTTTAAGGAAAGTATAACAAAAGATTTATATTTTTAAAATATTATTTTACATGTTTTTTGTTATGAATTTCTAACAGCATAACACTGAGATTATTGAAACTATTCATCATCATTCATTGTTATTTATAAATGAATATTCACAAAAGAATGCAGCACAAATATTGAGATGCAATCACATTAAATTGGATTTTCTATTTTTTCCTAAGAGAGATAATCAAAAGTACTTATTGAATTAATCATGATTGCTTTAAGTACGAATGTAACACCAAAATTTTCAGGTAGTTTAGTGTAAAAAAAAACAAAAAAAACCCCAAAAAACTTACCTCATGGATGTCTATGCATAAAAGAATCTCGTTGGGAAGCCATATTGTTTTATGTAGACAAAGTGCCACAAATTCACGGCTACCACCAGATTTGAGGAGGTATAAATATGGCTGCTAAGTAGAACTCGGGAGTGTGTTTCTCGTATGTTAGACTACTTACCCACGCTCTCTTTGGGAAGAACTCTTGCTGCATTTTTCAAGTTTGAGATAACTAATCAATACTCTTTTTGTGAAGAACTATTTTAGGTTCTCAAGTTTGAGATTACTCACCTACAGGCAGTTGCTTGTTTAGTAATCTTAGATTCTTCTACTTCCATGGGCCATGTATTTTCAGGATGTAGGCGATCATGGTCCTCCACATCTTCCTATCCTTGTAGCTCTTATTACCCCTTCTAAACCCTGCTCTGCCATTAATTTGCTCAAGCCCATCAAGTATGTTACTCCTGTTTTTCTCTGTCTCTATCCTGTGAGTATCAGATTCTCCAAGTTCTCCTTCCTCATTTTTTAAAAAAGATGTAATTGCCTAAAGCATGTATCATGTATGGCAATTAACTGACTGATATTATTCTCTGCATATCAGCCATCCTTTGCCATTTCATAAGAGCAAGTGATAATTCTCATTTGTCATAGATAATCCCATCTTGATTATCTTTTCATATACTGGTCAGGATCAGTTGACCAAAATTTCATTCAAGTGTGGTTGGCTGAAAAGTGATATGTATGCAGTGTGCAAGAGGATACAATATGGAGAAATTCATGTGGAAGTGTTGTTCTTGTCTATCTATCTAAGAAGGGGTTCTTATGGGAGACTTTGGCTCAAAAAAAATTTAAGAACCACTACCTGAAGGAAAGAGATAAAATTTCTCAGCTGATGAATTTCACTCTTAATGAATTTGTTTAATGAATTAATTTTTTTTTGTTTTTTTTTGTTTTGTCTTTATTAATAAAGTATTTAATTATTTGATCATTCAAATATTTGTTACTCATTTTTTTTTTTTTTTGTAATAACTTGTCATCTATATTTTAGAAAGTTAATTCCATTTTGTTTTTTAGTTCCTGGATTTAATTACAAAAGCTGAAATCAAGAGTGCTTTTACCAGTACAGAAGAAATGACTGTATTTGCCTTTAATAATACAGCCTTTGAGATATTGCCGAGTGAAAGAAAAACTGCAATACGAGGAAAGAGCAGAGAGCAAACAGAAAATTTTGTCAAATTCCACACAGGTAACAAACATCATCTTTTATTTATAATGGTGAGATTAGTCAATTCCTTCTAAAAACCTGGTCTGCAAATGTAGGCTCATTTAGGTCGATGGCCAAAGTGGGATAGGTGGACAATGTAAAACATGGATCCAGCTTATCAAAGTCAATTTACGGAAATTGAGATTACTATCAGGCCTTACACAAAACCAGGCGACTTAGAAAAGAGCCCTCAAGAAAACCCTGTCCAACCTATGCTAGCATAGAAACAGTTGTTAAATGATGATGAGTATTAAACATTCATTATTCATTGAAAAAACTGTTAGCATTATTTTAAGTTAATATTTATAAAATCTTTCTCATTTTCAGGGAAATAGGTTTCTTGAGTTCACTAATAGTTATTGCTCTTTCTAGTTTTACTTCATAACCATTTGTTTAAGATAGTGTGGAAAATTTTGATTATGTCATTATTTTCTCTTTAAGTTACATTATAAGTAATTTCAAATTAACTCAAATTATTAAAGTAATAATTAATAATTGTCAAACTATTTACAACTAATCTTTATCAGGAAAATTTCATTAGAAACAAAGAAGAGTGCACAACTATTATGTCATAGCAGTCCTCCATTATGGCAGTGAATCCTATACAATTTTCTCTTCGATGAAAAGGAAACTTGAGATAAGAGAAATGTGGTTCTACAAAAAGATGCTGAGAATTCCATAGACAGTGCATGTGAGAATCAAGGAAGTTTTAAGGAAAACAGGAAGAAAAAGGACATTTGTACTTAAAATCAGAAAATGACAGTTAAATGTTTTAGACAGAAGAAAGAGGGCTTGTAGAATTTGACACTCACAGGACATAGTGAAGGCAAGAGAAATGGAGAAAAACAGCAAGTAGCCTACCTAATGACTGTGTAAATGGATAGCAGAACAGAAAGTGATATCTATATATATATATATATATATATAAATATATATATTGTAACAAAGTTGTGGAACTCGTAGGTTTTTTTACTTGCTGTTCATGCATTTACTTTTATAAAGAGTGCTCGATACAATGTAGAGCGTTATATTGTAATAGTTGTTACAATATAAAGCATTGCAACAACTATTACAATATATATATATATATATATATATATATATTTTCCATTTGTAAACGAGTTATTAGGCGACCTAGGTTTCTACCATAACTGGTGTCTTCAGGCGATTTCAAATTGCCTGAAGACACTGGTCATGGTAGAAACCTAGGTCGCGTACTAACTCGTTTACAAATGAAAAATACTCAAAAGTTCTACAATATAATTGTATTGAATATTTTTTAATACAAATGTGCACTGGTCTAACCTTATTATGACCAGAAACTAAGTAATTAAACAAGATATATATAGGTATGTGAATTAATAAATTTACATTTGGTATATATATATGTATAAAAAAATATTGCATGAAACTGTGACTTGTGCCACTGATGTAGGATAATATGTATATTTATTATTATACACCCTTGTATTTAAATAATTTGCACAAGGGTATATATTAATAAATATGCATATTTAAACAACAAAACAACTGCTTTAGTTTCCTTTCTTTTACCATACAGTTAGTTTTAGACCCACCAAAGTGACAGGGTGTAATCAATTTTTATTTTTCCTTAGATTAGGTCATTTGAAGTGGTGTGCAATAATATGAATCTATTTTTTAAGGTGTATGATGAAATTTGTTTGGCCTTGAAAAATATTGCGTTATCCGTGATTGTATCAGATTTTTATCACAGCCAGACACTGCTGACTTCTCTATCGATTAGTTGTTCTATGGCCACTGTTTGTGATGGACGTTACTCTAAGGAAGTGTACAAAAATTGTAACACTGCACAAACACACTGGCAAGCTTTACAGAGGTTACAGATATTGTAGGTGTCAGCCTTTCAACTGCCAGTCATATCATCAAAGCAAAGAAACAAACTGGATCTATCAGTCCAAAATGTAAAGGAAAATGTGATCGGATGAGAAAAACAATGCCAAGAACTGGTATATACATGATCAGGGAAAGTATGAACGATTTTAGGAAGACATTATTCATTTTGTTTCAATTAATTTGTGTGTGTGTATGTAAACTGTGATCTAATTAAAATTTAAAATTTAATAGGAAAAATCTATTTCCTAAATCCAAAATTAAGATAAAATATACAAATTTACATTAATAATAAAGACTCTGCTTAAATACAAAAATATTCTGTACAAAATAAGCATCCCACCCCTTACTGGCTCTTCTAAGAAATCCAAAGGATATAGTCTAGTCGCAAGATAATAAAAACTTACATTCTAACTGCTAATGTTAAATCTGTCTAGAAATCAAAGACTCTCATTAATCAACCATATTAACTACCCACACCACTTTCTTCAAAATTTTAACAGTCAATCCATGAGACTTGTTCTCTTATCACTAACTCCCACCAACATCCCACACACAACTGACCGAATATAAGAAAAGAGGTTTTCCATTCCTATGCACACCACCTGATGAGACATGGAAGTTTCATTGTCGAAACAAATGTACTATTTGTAGTGGATATATAAAAAAATTATGTACATGTTCTAAAATATAATTTATAATATATATATAATAATGTAAAGTTATTTAAATAGGATATTGAAATCTTGACAAAGTTTCAAATTTTGAGAAGTAGAAATGTTGCATGAAAACTGAGGAGAGATTTGATCAAGTAGATAATGCATTTCACTATTTAAGGCTTCATCAGATCTAAATCAAAAGAGAGAAAGTATATATGTGTGTATTTCTGTTTGTTTGAATAAATAATGAAACTTATTACTTCTTCCCTAAACCGGCGTTTCTCATGAAAATAGAATAAAAAAGAGTGACTTTTAAAGAAGTTGTTAATACATTTCTTAGTTCTAATTGAAAGTTTTTAAATTTTTCCAGCTGTCATTAAAGTTTCCTTAGAAATGACTGACTTTTTTAAAATACCTTATTTTTAATGAGACATGTCAGTCAAGGTGATTTTTAACATTTCATTATGATTTTGGATTTTATTATTTAAATGTTGGATTTCATTTCTGGCTGTTGTTATTTGTCCTAAAAAAAGAATTTTCCTGAATGTTATGTTACTTTCCTTGTTGGTTGTTGGGTCATGTAATTTAATAATTGTGTATTTGGGTTGCAATCCAAGTTTTGTTCAAATGACTGACATTTTAAGTTGAGTTAAATGTTTTAAATACCTTGTTTTCAAGTTGCTCAACCTAAAATATTGGTCATTTTTAACGAAACTCGTATAAAAGAGAGATTGCTGCCTTAATAGACAATTAGACAGCCAGTGGAGTATCATTTGATGCAGTAAATGGCGAAACTAAGTTTTGGTGCAAGGAATGCTTTTCTCACATTACATAGCATATGTAGCTGCAACAAGCTTGAATTCAGTTTTCCACCCCCTAAACTTACCACCACCCAAGGCTGAAGAACTAAGTCTACACTGCTATTTAACCCAGAGCTGGGTTAAGTAATTTATAATAATTTCAAGTATCGGTGATGATATTTTATTTCATCATTTATCTGTACTTCTGTGATGAAGTAGTATTTACACTATTTACATTATGGCCCAGAGGAGATAGATATTGGTTAATTCCAGTGACTTGACCCAAAGAGTTGTGAGTTCAATACCGAGCTATAGCAGTGGTGAACATGTAACTTAGAGAGTCAAGTTAAAGGGAGATAACTCATGGCTACCAGAAGTGGCTTCACACATGGAATGGGAATGATATACTCCTGTGATCATAAAAAAAGGGTTTGGTTTGAAATTCCTAACACCCAAAGAAGGCTGAAACGTCGTAAACATGGCAGCAAAGATGATGACAATAGTCCAAATAACTTCATTTCAGATCATCAAGCAATACATATTAACTTAGCAATGTTTTTCTCCTTTTTCTGTTTACAGTTTACAAAGACAGAATTCTCACTCAGAACCTCGTAGACAATTCTAAACTGAAAAGCAATGGACCAAACCAAAACATTTTGTTTGTAAACAAAAAACGTCTTCAGATTGGTGTTGTAAGTTTCGATTTTTGTATTTAATCATTTTCATTGTTATCTTAATTATTTTTTCATAATATTCTTTATTTTAAAAAATTTTTGTCATTTATATTTGCAGCTGATTTATATAAAAACACCTTGACCACTCCTCTACAAATCATTTGTCCTTAAACCAACCAATATGACAAATCACCCCACCATCCAAAAACAAAACAAAAACATTAAAATTTAATTCTAAATTCTTCACAGTCCCTACACACATGCACACCAAAAAATAAAAAAACAACAACCTCTAAACACAATTTAGGTGATATGTCACTAAAAACAAATAACTTAATCTAATATGTAAATATAAAGAAGACATCAAACTCAACATTCGGTGTATATTAATTCATATATATATATATATATATATATATATATATATATATATATATATATATGACATCCACTTGCTTCCAGCCAGGGCCGAGATTCTACCGATTTAGTGTCAGTCGGAGTGCTTATTCCCTAAGCTATCGACGCATGGAAAGTAATGAATTGAGTTCTCCCAGTGGCTGATGTGTGTATAGATTACATATGTATAACACACCAAAATTTCCTCCTCTATCATTTCATACGCTGATAGCTTAGAGAGGAGGCACTCTAACTGACACCAAATCAGTTGAGTTTCAATTCCGGCTGGAAGCAAGTGGATGTCTGGCCACACTGAGGAGCTGTCATACAGTGAAACAGACTTGTATGTGGATGACTATAATATATATATATATATATATATGTTTATATATATCAACATTTCTTGGCTTCAATTTGTATGCCACCCAATCTCCTTGCTTTTGAACCATTCCTAATGCTTTGAAACATTTCAAAACTCTTGTGTGATAAACTCTTAATTATTCTGCAAGTTCAACTTGCACCTGATATGAGTCTTCACGAAGTAATGCCTCCAATTTTTCATCTTCAAACTTTTTAGGTGCACCAGAGCGTTCTTTATCTGCAACATCAAAATCATTATTTTAAAAACGTCTAAACCAATCTGTACATGCTTTTTTTTTCCAACTGAGCATTGTTGCCGTAAGTCTCAACAAGAACTCTGTGTGCTTCAGCTGTAGATTTCTTTTGAATAAAGTAGTGAAGTAAAATTCCTTGCAAACATACTTTCTTTGACACAAAATCTTATGAGTTTAACACTATAAAAAACAAAGCTGTTTACAAAATTGACATACACTGAAGTCCAAGCTTGGTTATAGTACTTTTTATAAATGCATTACTATCTGAAAATACACACACACAGTTCTGGGAACACCATCTGTTGTAAAACAGCAAGAATTTAATCAAGGTACAAATATATATATATATATATATATATATATATTGGAGTAGATAGACTAAACTATCACCCGGTTCACACTCCACCCACGTCTATTGAACAGGTGTAGAGGCTCATCTCTTGTTCCCTGTTTAGGATGTGGTTTCCAGCCTTCTCTTTTCTAATCTTTTCACTCTTACGTAGCCCCCTGCACATCAGTGGTGTTACTGCCTTGCTCGGGGTGATATAATTAATATATATATATATATATATATATATATATATATATATATATATATCCATAGCTCAATTAGGACATATTTAAACACAATGGAAACCTGTCACACTCTGTTAGCAATATACTTATAAAAAAATTAATTATAAAAGCCTAATCCACATGTAAAATTAAAGCCTAAAAATAATGGATGGATTAATAATAATAAACAAAAAGCCAACACTCAGTAATATCAACTATGAACAGACCACAATATGCTGACCCTGTTTAAAAAATAAGAAAAACATTCCCATCACTATAGATACACATATATAAAAAGCCATATATAAAGTTAAAAAAGAAATCCTTGATAATAACTAGTAGAATAGCCAAAAGTTCTTAGATATAGAGAGCATTTGTACAGTTTTTACACACATGATGTCCAAAAAAGAAAACTCTTTATATGAACATAAAAATATTGAATAAAAAGCTTAATTATAGTACCCTGTCAGTCATCTTTAATGAAACTTGTATAAAAAAGGTATTGTTACCCAAATACACACATACACACATATTTATGTGTGTGTGTGTGTGTGTGTGTGTGTGTGTGTGTGTGTGCATGTATGTATGTTTATATGGATATGTAAAAATTCAGATATAAATAAAATATATTTGCAAAAAGATGAATCAATTCTTCCCAATATGCAGCACCAGGAATTCTTTCAAATATCACTTTTAAAAGAAATACTCTCTTAAAAGAAATACTCCTTTCTGTTGAGGATGTGTGTTGTGTGCAGTGAATACCGGCTTCAAATGAGAAATCAGAGAACCGAGTTTGAATTCCAGTTGAATTCCTTGCATTCTCTTGTGCTTAAATACCCTTGGGAAAGGTTTTAATCCATCTATTCCCTCCAGCTATGTGTTAAATAACAGGACAAACTGGGTTCTATAGCTTTGGTTGGTAACCAGTCTACCACAGAAAGTAATGGCAACTTAGTGTGGGAAAATCTTCTGCCCAGTCAGTCCTGTCTCTTTTGAGACATGATTGCCCAATTGTGTATCCCATATGGCACTTAACTGACTTCTTTCTGAGGCCAACATACATGACCATAACAATTTAACAAAATTAAAAGAACTTGTTTAACTCAAGACCTGCTATTATTTAAAATAAATAAATGTACAAATAATTTATCAAATTAAAATAAATGGATAAATAATGATTACATAAAACAATAAATAAATATATATAAGAAAATAAAAAGCAAACAAAAACATTAACATTTTCTCACTTTCTTTATTAGATATTTAATTATGTGACTTAGCATTCTTCATAGTTTACATTTACTTACACAATTAGTTTTAAGAATATTTAAGAACATTCTAAAAATTAAAAATTTGGTAAACTATATTTTTGCTTTTGCTTATAAAAAAATATATTGTAAAGTAAATTCTTAGATTTAGCTTGATAAAGTTCTTCAGGGACCAAAATGTGTTGATAATGAAAACGCTTCCTTTTGTCTTTATAATGATATAGTTTTTTAAGGTATGCTAGAAAGGTTGCAGTAGAAATACTGATATCAAATAAAAAGCTCATAACTCCTGAAAAATATATTTTCTCGCACTTTTCGCCTGTAAAACCCCATTCCATTTACCTGCTTCCCTGATAGCTACACTCTTCAAAAATTTAAATGTAATGTAAACTGCCATCTTCTATCTTCTTGACTCCTGTTTGTCTTTTATCCTTCCTTGAATATTGCCTGTACCCAGTCATTTCTTTCACTGTAACCCATGTGCACTAGTGGCAGTCCTGCCATGTTTTGAGTTAAATTATTAAAAAAAGTATTAGCCTATAATTTTAACACAAAGTATTAATTTGCTAACTTATAGAGAGCTCGATTATGCTTAATAAATTAGCCTTGTGTCAAACATAATCGAACTTCCTGCAAGTTAGGATTATCATCAGAAGGTTGAAAAAATATAAATGCTTCATTTGTACGTTGAAGTATAAGTGCTTCATTTGTACAATGAAATAGAAATTTATTTATAGAACAGAATAGCATCAATTTGTAGGAAGTGAAATTATTAACTGTGGAAATGTTTAAAGAGAAAGTGTAGCGTGGAGTTAAATGAATCCAGAGTTTGTAGTTATAGTGAAATGTGTGTTTTGGTCATAACATTATTGTTTATGGTTTGATACTCACCCAACAATGTATACGGTTTGATTTTTCAAAACAAAAATGTAAAAGTAGAATTCATTTGAAATATTGTGACAGCATTTATTCTGCACTCTGTATTTATAGGTAAAAATACTCAATATCATAGACAGCTGAGCCAAAATACAACACACATGGCCTGAAGATTGCATTCAAGCATGAAGCAGATTGTCACTGCTTGATGTTGACCTCAGCCTCCCCTTTATATATAGGCATCTGCAGACAGATCTGTTTCACTGTATCATAGCTCATCAGTATGGTCAGACATCTGATTGCTTCTAGCCAGGATTGAAACCCAACCAAAATTGACATCAGTCAAAGATTCTAACTCTGAGCTTTGGGTGCTTGGTAGAGGAAGGCAGACTTTAGCATGTTATATACAATGTAAACATACGCCAGTAGCTGAGAGTGTTCAAATTAATTACTGAATGAACGATGTGTAAATGCATGAGTAGCTACAGTTTTTCCAAAGTCTACCGTTTCTCCGTAGTGCTCAGTCAGGGTGTAAGAGCATAATGATAAAATATGATTTAAAGATATGCTATATTTAGAGGATAAAAGTGCTCTGCATCTTGGATAGAGCATATATAAATATAAACAGTGTGGACACAGTTCAACATCAAATAGCAACAGTCTGTTTCATGCCTGAAGATCGAGTTTAAGCATGAAACAGACTTTCATCATTTTGTGTTGAACTCTGTATCCATGCTGCTTATATATTTATTGTGACTTGTCCAATGCAGAGAAATTGAAAACTACATAAAAAAAAAATAAATAAATAATTGAATAAAACCAGCAAAGAGGATTTGGGCAGATTTTATATTGTTGTCATATTGTTATTAGCAATTACAAAAATTGAAAAAATCAAATAGTAAGTATATATTATCATATTTGAAGAGGATAATTTTGTTTCGTTATCATTCTTGATTTGTAATTAATTTCATTATTATTATTATTTTATTACAATTTTTTCTCCCTCACTAAACTCTTGGTTGATAATCTGACTGACTGCAAAAATAAAGAATTTGCCTCTGATGAAATTTGTATTTTTACTGAGAGATTTTTATACCATCAGTCAAGTGCCATACGTGATACACATTTGGGTGATCATGTCTTTTTCAATCCATGACTGACTAGGCAGAAAATTTTTCAGCAGCAGGTTGCCATTTTTTGCTGAGGTAGACTGGTTACCAACCAAGGCTATAGAACTCAATCTGTCTTTCTATTCAACCCATAGCTGGAGGGAGAAGAGATGGATTAATATTTTCCCAATGATATTTATGCATAAGTGATTGCAACAAATTCAGCTGGAACTCAGCTCTTCAGATACTCATTCCGAGCTGATATCCATTGCACCATAATGCACAGTGAAGATAAGTAGACAAAACAATAGTGCTTTTCTTCCTGGCTTTTTTTGGAATAGACACCCTTAAGAAGTAAACATTAATCTGCTTTTGGCATGATCAAAATGAAATTGTGAATATAAATTATTTTCATCATTAATTTTTGCATTTGACAGGGTTTAGCATACTGGTCTTCTTCATAAGTTGAAAGGTTACAGTATTTCTGGATAAATTTTTTAACTTATTCAGTTTTTCTTATCAAAAATGAAATCATAAAATGAAAGTTCTCCTGAATGGCCACTCATCTAGATCTTTCTGTACGAATGTAAGTGTCCCTCAGGGCTCTATTCTTGGACCTACTTTGATCATAATTTTCATTAATGACTTTCCTGATGGCATCAATTCTCAATTTGATTTCTATGCTGATGAGAAAACCATTTACCCCTGTCATAATAGTAAGTTTGATCAGCTTGATAAATTAAAATTGGTGGTTGATCTTAGAAATAGCTTAAAGTCTGTTGTTAACTTGGGCAAGGAATGGCTTGCCATTTTTAATGCCTCAAATGAAGCTTCTCTCTATCAATCACCTGAAAGACCTCTTCCTACCTCTAATCAGCATGGCTGATACTAATCTTCATGAAAGTGACTCACTTGTTGGGCTTATATTCTTGACTGACATGAAGTGGTAAAATTATATCAAATCTATTGCTTAGTTTGCTACTAAGATAGTTTTTGCTAGAAAATTTTTATATGGTCCAATGCTCCTGCTGTGTATTTAGGGATTCTTTATAAAATCCAAAGGAGAATCATAAATGTTATTGGTCAGGACCTGACATCTTGGTTACAGTCACTTTCCCACCACTGTAAAGTTGTTTCCCTGTGCCTTTGCTATAAATACTTTCATGGTAATAGTTTGGCTGACTCACTCTTTGCTATGGTACCTAGACTTTATGAATATAAGTGTAGTATGAGATTAGGGACAAGGTCTCAGCAATTTACAGTTGAATTGGCTAGATGTAACTGAAAATTCTATGCTAATAGTTTCTTTTCTCACACCCTTCAATTGTGGAACTCTTTTTGCTCTTTGCTTTCCAGCTGACACTGATCTTAAATTTAAATATTGTGTCAGTTGTTATCTACTGTCTTATTGATTATTCTTCTGATGTTCTCTCTTCTTAATAATGTTTCTCTTTCTTTCTTATTCTTTCACACTCATTTGTTTGTGCCTTAATAGCTTTTAGCTGACTTGCATGGGGTGAAATGATAAAAAACAAACTTCTTTTGCTCTCATTTCTTTCCAAGTTGCTGGGGATCAGATTCTATCAGAAAATATTGAACAAAAATATCTTTTAAATGTTCTATTTTAAAAAGATCTTTCAAATAAAATAAAATATTGGTAAGATGAAATAAAATATTGGTAAGATTTTTTGTATCAAATTTTTATCTTGAAATTTTCAAATATATTTTGTATTTTTTCTTTTATCATAAATTCTTATATTTGAAGAGCATACTGATCCAGTGTGTTATAACAAAAAGTAACACTAAATCAGATGGTGTAAGGTTAGTATTAAATACTCAGTGTGTAAATGCTTTATGTAAAAATCAACTAAAATAAAAAAAAAAGCAAACTTATAATGAATTTCTTTGATTGTTTTTTTTTTCTGTTTAGAATTATGATGAAACAGAGCAGATTTTCATCAATGGTGCCAGAATTGTCAAGAGGGACATTTATGCAACAAATGGAATCCTTCAAATTATTGACAGAGTTTTGGAAATTACAAGCAATAAAATGGCTGTACCTTATCTTGATGACCCTGATGATCCGCGTGTAAAGGGAAAGTTAGTATTCATATTTCCTTAAATAATTTTTTTGAACAGGAGTTCTCAAGCATTTTTGTGTCATTGTCCACTTTCACATGGAAAAAAATTCCACTGTCCACTTGTATAGCAAATATTTAAAAGCATACCAAAATTATTTAGTAAAAGTTTGTTAATAAGCTAAATTTAAGCTAAATAAGCTACATAAGCTAAATTTATGATGTAGTAAAAACTACCAAAGGGAGGTAATAAATAACACTGACAGGCAGCAGTAAATGCTTATGCTATTATTACATAAATTAACAAAAGAAAGCAAATCAGTTCCCTAAAAACTATAAAGAAAATATAAAAATATTCCTTGTTTGCATGGGATATTTATATCACATCTAGGAATGTTAAAACCATTTAGCCTTCTATTTTTTTATACAGGCCTATCACTTTTGAATATTTCTTTAGCGTATATTGAAATACTGTTTTAATACTCAAAATCCTATATCAGCCACCATTTTCTGTTCAGTTGCTCATCACTCACTCAACTTTTGTAATTGCCCACTAGTGGGTGATGTTGCCCAGATTGGGAAACCCTGGTATAAAATTTTATCAGTAAAACAAGTTGATAAACTTTTGTTAAAACCATTATTTTGTGAAATATTTTATGTAGCTGCAATATTTTGTTGAACTGTACATGGTTAATATTCTTGTATTATTTTGAATTACTGTCCTCGTCTTGGTTGATATAGATGCTATTATTCACAACCCTTTTGACCAAGTACCTTCTGGTCATCATCAGGTGTCCATTGATTGTCAAACATGGGAGGTCACTACCAGATCCGAGGATTGAACACTTGACTGCTAAATGACAGTAAGACATGCATAATCATCTCCTATATCCACTCTGCCACTGTTCCGAAGGCCTTTTATATTCAATATCAGATGATTTCTTGATATTTAGTTATGATGGTGAGTTTGTACAGCTTTTCATAGTTTAGTATTTCATTTCAATATTTTCATGGCAACTGCTCTGATGAGCTTTTTTTTCCCTGGTCCCCTGACTACAGAAATTTAAGTGTGCTACTAGATTAACAACTAGGTCACATCGTTTTACCATTGAAGCTAGTGAGATACAACCAACACTTCTACTCTAACAGTTTCATTTCTTACTCTTCCTACTTGTGCGACTCTCTTCTGATTTCTTGCTTTTCATTCTCCTTCACTTTCACTTTCACTCTCTGTAACTCTTGTGTTCCAGTGGCATTATCACCTTGATTGTTCCCCCAGATATAATCATACTGCTGGTGAGGCAAAAAGAAAAGACAAGAAATGAAAATATAAAATTCTTTTGTATTGCCAATATAGTGAACGCTTTTGGAATGATACTAATGTAGATGGGTCACTTTGAAGAAAGGGTAGAGTTGGTAAGATCTGGAATTGATGCATTTGTCAGGTTGGTTGACCAAGGTCATAGGGGTTAAGCTGAGAGAGGCCTGGAGTGAATTAGTGAAACTTACTTTAGGTGCAGATCTGTCTTTGCCAATGCAGAGAATGCAAGTAGAATGTCTATGTGGGCAAAGATTTGGGTGTTTTGAGGAGGATGAGTTTTGAGGATATATTTGTGTGTCAGGTCACTTGATTGAAGTCACAGTCATGATGTTGAGAGCCTGTTGGGTGTCAACAATTGGTCTATTCTCCTTGCTTCTGTTCAGTCATTTATGTGCGGCTTTCTTAAAAGCAAATATGGTGGCTCTGCAAATCACTTTTTTTCTTGAGTAGCAAAGTTTGTGATTGGTTTCATTTATGTTGTATTTTAAGATTTGTTTCATGGGCTGGATGTGATACTCAGAGCTCCTGCACAGAAAATGACTTTTTTAATTTGGGTTTTGCTTTCTTAGCACTCACATTCTGCCAACATCTAAAGTGAATTGTGTTGCATTGAAGCTCAAGCCAGACACTTTTCTCAGGTTGACACTTCTTCCATTCAAACTCTTTTGGCTTAAAAATAACTCTTTGGCCAGATTGTTATCCACAAAATAGCTGATTGTAGCAGTGAGCAAATTTTATTTGGTTATGGCCTTGTGTTGTAGATAACTGAGGCAGAGGTAAAGAGGCAAATAGTCAAACAGGCATGTCTTCCTTTTTTTGCGTTACAGCTTGGGGTCTCTTGTCACTCTCCATGCCTTTCACTGGGTTGCACTGCTTTTGCCTTATAGAAACCACCTCCTTTTTTTTTTTTTTTTTTTTTTTTTTTGAGGTACAGCATTTTTTGTCTTGTCATTTTTGCCTAAAAGCATCATTCATCAGGAAATCACGGTCCAGCTTCACTTCGTGACTTTTGTCAGAATCATTTGACATGCTTCTTGTGGTCCACTTCACTTAGCTGATAATCATCAGGACAATAACTGCCTGAAACAATTTCTGTAACATTTTTCAGATGTTTTCATTTAACAAGATAAATATATCTGTGTAGAAAAAGGTAAGCTGAACTCTCTAACCTTGGTAGGTGTTAGGGAGCCACCCCTTTTCACACACTCTATGGACTCTTCCATGGTATACAAATAGTCCTTCCTACACAGAATGGGTTGTTATTGTTAAAGTTGGTGTTTGTCAGAGCAGTTGAACTGCTGCTAGTTGGTCAGCAAGAATATAGACTTATAACCCAGACTTACTTCTTGTATATATTTGCCTCCTACTAACAAGTATTCCTGAATCTACTGTGTACAGGTTGTATATCTTTTATTCAATATACTTACATTTTTCCTCTCATATCTGTTCTTGTTATTATTATGTTGTGTGGTTTTCTAAACAAGAATCCACAACAGTAGGTAATCTTCCAAGAAATGGTGCATTGATAAAAACACTGAGTTTCCAGTTTACTAAACTGGTTGGTGTTAGTAAGGGCATACAGCTGTAAAACTCACACCCATATTTTCATGATGGTTCCTATATGGAAAAAAATAATGTTTATATTAATAAGAATTAAAATAATTTATTAAAAATTGCTTTTAACAGAAGTATAAGCTGATTCCTTCATTTTGCAAATCTTCCCTGACATTAGGAACACAAAATTTTCAGGGAAAATTTATCTTTTCATCTCACTGATTTAATAATTTCACAAAAGTTTCACAAAACACATTTTTAGACAATTTTTTATGAATTGAGGTCCAAAATGGACAGTGGGAATTTTAAATCAATGCTTCTCAAACTTTTCTGAATTCTATTGTCTTTAGCAGAAGTGGATTTTTCTCAGCACTCAAAATCAGAAAATATTGAATTTACATTCATGTGATGAGGTTAGTTATGTAAATAAAATAATGAATCAACTTTTTTCATGAACTTAAATTTTATTTTTCCACTTTTATAAAAAAATGGACTACAACCTAAAAATAGTTTTTTTTTAAAATAAAATGTTGATTTACATTATCAATATCTTAAATAAATTCATTTTTATTTGAACTCTGATCAAGCTATTAAGTTAGAATATGTTTTCAATCAGGCCACATGTCCCAGGGAATAAAAGTGTAGATTGGATCCAGTGACTTGACCTAAAGAGTTGTGAGTTCAATAAACAAAAGAAAACTTAGAGAGTTGAGTTAATGGGAGATAACTAAAGCATCTGGAAGTAGAATAACTCATGGAATGAGAACAATCTATCCAAGTGATCAAAATAAAAGGTTTGGTTTGAAACTCTAGTCATCTGAAGAAGGTCAGAGCATACGATGACTGAAGCATTGTGAATATAACAATAAAGATGAGGACAACAGTTTGAACAATGTAAAAAAGAGCTTATCTGTTAATCTGTCATGACAGAAGTAGAAATTGTCTCAAGTGTCAATTATGTACTCACCCACCCAGACCATTCAAGTGAATCTCTTAATCTAAACTTATTTATAAATGGAACTCTGTGTGTGTGTGTGTGTGTGTGTGTGTGTGTGTGTGTGTGTCTGTTACCTATAGACTCCGAAACGGCTGAACCGATTTTCTTGAAAATTTACACAGTTGTACTATAAACATTTGCGAGTGTTCTTAGCTAGGTTTTGTGTCAAGGTACCCTTGATAAATATTGAAAATCAATAATCGGAAAAATCAGTATATAGAAGGAGTGGTCCGATTTTAATCAAACTTGATACACTCATAGACAAAGACAAAAGAAAGGATAATCAGAAGTTTCAAGGTTGCAGTTCTTACAATAGTGCAGAAAATTGATAATATATATATATATATGAAAGGCAAGATGTTTGTGAGTGTGTCTGTTTATCTGTCTGCATGTTTTTTATACAAATCCACAATTTTTATCTGATTCTCACCAAACTTCACACAAATATTCTTTAGGCTGAGTCTGAGCTCCAGGACCATGGATTAGTTTTAAAGTTTTCATTACACCCGAGCAACGCTGGGCTATACTGCTAGTAAGCAATAAAGTATATGGGAAACAGTATTTTTGTTTTTTGTTTTTTGCCATGCTGTTGTGTTACCCTCGTGAATGTATCCTGGTCCTTTCCCTGTTTTTATGTGGACATCCACCTGAATGATAATTGGTTTTTGGTTGGTTGTTTTGTTTTTATGGCATATCAACCTTGGCGGGTCATTTATTACCAACTAATTTTTTTATTTATTTATTGCTGGTAATCCCTTTTTCTTTCAATAATATATTGTTGTTTTTATATAAGTTTTGTCTCTCATAATACTTTTTCTTTTTGAGTATCAAGATTCATTGGGATTTGTTTTTAAGGGCATGGTCCCCAAGTTTTACCCTTGTTATTTAACCCATAACTGGAGGGAAGGGGTGGCTTAATACCTTTCCCAAGGGTACCAGTGCTTAAATGAATGCAGGGTGTTCAACTGGAATTCGAATTCAGTTCACTGATTTCTCTTTCCGAGCCGATATCCACTGCACCACAATGCACATCCATCACTAAATGCTTACAGCACCTGGTATTCCCCAGCGGTCACCCATCTAAGTACTGACCAGGCTCAATGTTGCTTAACTTCGGTGATCGAGCGAGAACCGGTGTATTTAACGTATAGTAATTTCTTTGGTTAATGAAAGTCTGAAAGATGCCACCTCCCATACTTATACTATATGCACAATCCTGGCCGTATCTGACTGCCAGGCACGGGTCCAGGCCGATCCGTGCAATCATAGTGAAAATCTGGGCAAAGAAAAATGTCTTCGTCAGAAATCAAACTAAACAATTCACAAAGAAAGAAAGAAAGAAAAATGAAAAAAATATCTGAATAAACTCAGTAAAAATCTGTTTGTTTATTTATTAATTTTGGGAGAAAAGATTCGGTATACTCAGAAAGTCCGAACCCGATTTCCTGCTTTCGTTCATGTTCTGGGCCTAATTTCCATTGGAATAGCTGAAAAAATCTGCAAAATCATAGTTTCTGGAAACGGATGACGTCATCATATTGTCAACTAATAAAACCTGATTTCCTGCTTTCGTTCACGTTCTGGGCCTAATTTCCATTGGAATAGCCGAAAAAATCCGCAAAATCATAGTTTCTGGAAACGGATGACGTCATCATATTGTCAACTAATAAATCCAGACAATTTTCTCTGTGCCCGGTGTTTTTTTAGCATCAGCTATAGCCCTGTGCACAAGTATCGGCCTAATCATTTATTGAATTTGGAAATTAATGAAAATGATAAAACAAGCTGATATAGAGAAATATCTTCTTTCTAAAAGTAATCCTTGTTATTTCTTTTTCAGGATGTTCTATGAACTCATACAGCATAGCCAGGCACGAGATGAGCTGAGAAATGAAGTTCAGATGACACTCTTTGTTCCAACAGATAAAGCTATGGAACGAATCAATAAAGAAAAACTTGATCAGCAAAGACAGAACCCACAAGCACTTAAGGAGGTCTGTTTCAGCTACTATTTGCCAATAATAATGTCACTTTTATTTTTCATTTCCGTTTCCGACAACAGATATATTTGACAGTATCTTTAGTTTTATAGTGGGTTGCTTATCTATTCTTTTCCCTGTTTGTAGTGGGAGTCCGTTCTAGTGAAGGGTAGATGTATACTGTTGCAGATTAACAGAATTTGGCCTTGTGGTAGATAGCCCACTATAAGTCATAAAATGATTATAAAATCAAGAAAAGCAAATTGAGTTGAAAATAACATTTTTATATACACATATCAATTAATGTTTTTACAATAAAAGTAATAAGTTGAAGTATAGGTCCAACAGAGGTTAAAATGTTCATGGCAAATAATATGCTGAAAGAGAATCAATGCTTAGGAATGTGGGGAATGTGTAAGTGAGGAATGTCTTTGATGTAGCTGCTCCTTAGGTCAGTAAGTAGTTTTGAGACAGGGGAGAAGGAAAGAGGCAAGCATAGTAGCCACTTGACTTAGGCCAAGAGAATATTGATTACACTATTCTCCTCAAGGTCTGCCTGTATTTATATCTTCTTTTTGGATCACAGCAGCTCGTTTGGGATTTCACACTTGAATTTGATTTTGGGCTTCCTATTGGCTGATAACTAAAATGCACGTAGGCTCACGAAATGGAAATTTAATATTTGATTAATTTTTATTTTTCAATCGGAACATCTGCACGGATCCACCTGCACACAGACGACTTTTGGACATTTACTTTCTGGTCGTTATAGAGCAAACATCTGGTCCATCGCTTTTGCTTGGTATCACCACAGTTTCTTCTTCTTCCTAACTTCTTATGACAATATTTTTGGGACATCTTTTTTTTTTTTTAGTCTTCTTATATTGTTCAAAGTTTGCAGATTAAATATTTTCCTTGTTCCACAGATTAATATCATCATTTTTGTTGTTTTAGCATAACATTGTTGCTGATATATTTTTCATTCTTCTTGTATTGTCCAAAATTCTCAGGTTAAATATTTTTAGCCTTTTGACTTTATCTTTGTTGTTTTTAGTGTAACATTGTTGCTGTTTGTTTCAACCTTCCTCTATTATCTAACATTCTGAGTTGAAATATTTTTTATTATGATGATACATTGTTTTAAGATGAGTACCTGATTAATAAAACTGCATCATACATTTGAGGAACTTTGAAAAGATGAGTTAAAACCAAGAGAAATGGAGATTGGGCAATTTCAGCCCAGATATGGCAGCCATATTCCATTTTTAATCGGATTCTTGCCAAGATAAATCATGGAGTCAAATGCTTCCTGGAGTTAAAGAATGAGCTGACTTAAAAATGAAGTTATTAATATATATTAAGTTTGATGCCATAGATTTATTGCCTTGGTCAATTAAAAGTAATAATTGAATAGCACAGAATATTTGTGAATCTTATATTAGTGTTTGAGTCCATATAAAAGCTCAGACTTTGGATTGGGGTTGTCAGATTTGGCAACATTTGAATATCTGTTCTACTCAAATCATTGATGGTGAATAAAATGCCTATTATTTACTGAAGAATTAGGCTCTCTACTTGTTTGATGTGCATTGTGGAGCATTGGATATTGGCTCGGAACAAGAATTCAGGGAGCTGATTTTGAATTCCAGCTGAATTCATTGCATTCACTTACGCGCAAATACCCTTGGGAAAAGTATTAATCCGTCTCTTCCTTCCAGTTATGGGTTAAATAACAGGACAGATTGGGGTCTATATTCTTGGTCGGCAACCAGTCTACCGCAGTAATCAATGGCAACCTCCTGTGGAATAATCTTCTGCCCAGTCAGTCATGTCTTGAAAGAGACATGATCGCCCAAGCGTGTATCACGTATGGCACTTAACTGACTTGTTTGATACTGATTTGAGAAATCTAATATTAATTTCTATAAAATAGTAGAAGCAACTGTCATGCATGTATCTATGTATTTGCTCTAACCATGGGAATTGTGGGTGTGTTCTTTAGTGACGGCTGTTTTATAATGCAATCCCAGGCAACTCCCTGCTGGGCTTGTCCCTCCTGTACATGTATCAGGCCTGGTGAGCTCTTGTCTATATAGGTGATTTCCCCTTAAAAGTTGACATGGATATATCTAGTTTCTTCACCCTTATCTTAATCTTAAAAGACACTCTCTTTGTTCAGAATCTTATGTTCTTTCTTTCTATAAATATAATAGTGATTTTAGGTGGACAACAATGACATAAATGAATCCTAAGCTTCAGAATAAAACAAAATTCAGATGTCTTCTATATTTAGAATAATTTGGATCAATCTTTTCTGTAGGAATATATCTGTTTTAGACAGATGGTATAATGTAAACAAACCACAGTTTAATTTCTTAAGACCAAAGATTTGGACATCAGATTAATCCTGTCTTCTTCTTATTGGTGAAAAGTTGATATGGTAGGGAACCTTGGTTTAGCTCAATTTTACTGAATCTTGGTTAGTTAATTCTGGGTTTGATTTTCCTTGAAACCATTCTTAAATGCATTTTATTGTTTAAAACCTAATTCTTAATCTGTTTTTTCATTTTTCATTAACCATTCAACCCACTCTTCTGAAAATTTCAATAATTATTATCCAATTAGTAGTCCCTCCAAATCACCATCCTACAATGACATACAATTAAACATTTAAACAGGTTCGGTATACTGTTACAGTGAGATTCAAAAATTAGTAGCACTTAATTGGAGTAGATAGACTAAACTATCGCCCGGTTCACACTCCACCCACATCTATTGAACAGATGAAGAGGCTCATCCCTTGTTTCCAGTTTAGGATGTGGTTTCTGGTTTTTCTCTTTTCCAATCTTTTCACTCTTTTTTTTTTTTTTTTTCCCAATTGGAGTAGATAGACTAAACTATCGCTCGGTTCACACTCCACCCACGTCTATTGAACAGGTGAAGAGGCTCATCCTTTGTTTCCATTTTAGGATGTGGTTTCTGGTTTTTCTCTTTTCCAATCTTTTCACTCTTACGTAGCCCCCTGCGCATCAGTGGCGTTTTCGCCTTGCTTGGGGTGATATGGCAAAAAAAAAAAAAAACTCTGCTTTCAAAAGTATGTCATTTTGGCAACTTTGGTTCTGATCAAGAGTGTTTTGGTAAGGATGCCAAAAATACTATCTTGTTTATCACACGCTTTTTATTTTAAATCTTGATTTAAAAATACTGCCAGTCATGTTCATGTAAAATTCTTCAAATGCACATGTATAAAATTAAATGTGTATCCAAGCATATATTTGCAAATTTAACACTTTTCTAAGTCACTATGCAAGTTCACTACATAAAGATGGATAATTTTTAATAGTTGAATAGTATATAATATTTGTCCATATTCTTTCCTGGTGTTAATATTTGAATTCTTGCAAGGATTTGGGCTCAAATTTGCAAGGTTGATATTTGAAAGCCTGTGCTACTTAAATTTGAATTGTTTTTCTTGTCAGTAGTAACCCAAGTTAATTCAGCTTATTCCAACAGTAATTCCAAAAACTGCAAGTAGCCAGACTTGCTCTACTTGGAAGATTGGCACAACTTAATCTTCCTAACCAAATCAGTGCTTTTGACAAACTAATGTAAGCTTTGTAAAATTTATATGCAGTAAACTGATTTTTTTTGTTTGTTTCAAGAAAGAATCTATGAAATTTATCATATATTTTCTAATACCTTTAGATAATCCTGAAGCACAGAATTAGTAATCAAGTGATTTTTACATCAACTGTGGAATTTGGAACCCAATGGTCTCCCAACAGTAATATCCCAATTCTGAATAAAAATACTTATGAACAAGGTGAGTAATTATTTCCTAGTTTGATGAAAGTTACAAATGGACTTTATTGCTGTAGGCTGATGATGTTTTCTTTATATTTCATATTTTTGTTGTGATTTGGTTTTTGTTTTGAATCTTCCAAATATGTTTAGAAAGCATTGTGCTGTTCATGTATATACTATTTGTAAAGTATGTTTTGTGTGCATAGTTTCTTTGTTTTCAGAGACCTTTAGCTACTCCTAAGTATATTTTTCTTCATTAACTGCTGATTTTACAGTGGCTTGGTATATTACATTGTTTTGTAAGCAATTGCAGTTTAAGGAACATTTCTTCTGCACTTACACCTGGGTTTGATTGTGTGGGTGGTTTGTTGGTTGTTTTCTTGCTGCGTTTTTTTATTTGTGTAATGGTCTTGGTGCAACTGTAGCTGTTTTTACTGTGATTTTGTTGACTATCTATGCACTGCAAAATATATTCAAATTTTCTTTAGAATTGATATAATTTCTATTCCAGTTTTTGTAACATCAGGAGATACCACTGCTCAGATTGTCCTTGGCAATATTACTGTTGGTAATGGTGTGGTCCATATGATTAACAACTTGTTAGGATTTACTTATAACAATGTCCTGGAACAAATTACTGGAGATCCACAACTCTCGTAAGTGAAGATATTATCATTTTACCTAATTTGTATTAAGAATTTAACATGGCCTTGTAGGTAGAAAATGACATGAATAAAGCAGTTGATTAAATGTCATTAATAAACACATGAAAATTACTGATAGTTACAATGACAAAAATGAATTCAGAGAAAACCTAAGAATAATTTAAATAAGATGGCTTTGCTTACTATTGGCTAAAATAGGGATGTTACGTAAAGATCTGGAGATTTCCAAAATGGATTAACAACCAACATATTTAATTTATTTGTTCGAACATTATTTTAAATAGATACTCATATTTGTGTAGATACTGTGTTTTTAATTAAAGAGTATATATATATGTCTACCAGCCTGAATATTTTTGAGAAATTTTGTTTGAAAAATGTGTGTCATTTGGCAGGATTCAAACCTATGACTCCTAACAACCCAGGGGAAGCTGTCTATTGATCTGACACATCTTAGACTGCCCGTCCATGAACAATATTTGGTCTAAATGAAGCTTTTTAAAAAATTTTTCAAGCTGATTATTTGTTTCAGAAATTTTCACCTGCCTCTTTCTGATTGTAAGTGACCTTTTTATTTCCCTTTTCTGTCAGGTAAAGATAATAGCCTGAAAAAAAAATAAAAGTGTTAAAATGATCATTCAGAGTTAAATATTTTCTGTAAATTGAACTTATTTTTTTAATAGCTTCTTTATTATTAGATAGTTTTAATATTTCTTTTCAAGTTAATTTAATTGTTTTTATCTTTTTTTTTTGTTTTCTTAGCAACTTTTATAACCTTTTATCCAAAGTGAACATAAGGCAAATTGAAGAAGCCATTGGTACAAAAAATAAAGTCACTGTTTTTGTGCCAGTTAATGAAGCATTTGAACGTATCAAGATGGCCGACAAGAACAAACTGAAATACGATTCAAAATTCATAGAAGAGGTAAATATGATTCTAATTTAACTATTTGACGTGTGTTTTTGATGAACTTATGAGTAACAACGATTTCTGATGAAAGGGAGGTAACTCTATGCTGACCATGTATTTAAAGCAGAAAAATATCTTGTCAGTGATCGATATTATGCTTATTGATTTATTTATTTATTCATCTATTTTTTTTAAAATCCTTTTTCTTCAAATAAGGCGATAAAGTAACTCAGACGCAAGGGATTACTCAGAGAGAAAGACTCTGAGAAAAAAATTAATAATGAGAGATGACAATAAAAGAATAGGATTCAAGGAGACAGAAGATGACAATTGACATTGCATTTAAATATTTTAACTTCAAACTTTATTAGAAAGCAAGAAGAAGAAAGTGTTCCGCAAGTGAGAAATAAGAGAGAAGAAAACTTTAGCATAGAACTTATGGTTACATCTAGCCATTTCAATTTTAAAATGGTGAGATCTCGCTGCCAATGTAGTATTGCAGTTAGATTGGTAAAGTCAAGGTACCAAAGGCACAGAAAATCTACATTATCATCAACATCTTCATCATCATTTATCCATCACACCCAATGGTGCATAGAGCAGCAGCTTTTTGTTGCTGTTTCTGTAACAAACTGTTTTTACGGGGCAGGGTTGTTAGCCCTGCACCCTAACCCCGAACCTGGAGGACCGGTGAACCATTCTTGGTCCTTACGTTTACAGCACCTGGTATTCCCAAATGGTCACCCATTTAAGTACTGACCAGGCTCAATGTTGCTTAACTTCGGTGATTGGACGGGAACCGGTGCATTCAACATGATATAGCCGTAGACATTCTACATTATGGTGGTGGGAAATTATATTAACAAATTATGATTACTTGTTATTTTTAGTATTTATCTACCTTAATGTATCTGTAAATTACTTTCCCTTTCATTTAATTTTATAAAGTTATCAACAAATTTTTATCCCCAAATCACATAAATAACCAACAGGAATATGTCTGAGTTTCAAAAATGAAACTGTTATTATTCTATTAATTTTTTAGCTATCAAATATCTGAATGATTTATTAATTATAAGTATATTTCTGATTAACTAAAATATACAGAAATAATAATGAGAAAATGTGAACAGTTTGTGATTTTGCTCGGGGATCCTTAGAAGTTTCAGGTTTATTCAACATCAGACTCCTTCACTCAGTGGTGATCAGATACCAACATAAGCCAATGCAACAAGCCATTTAAAAATCAATCACAGAATTCAAATGGCTTTAAGAGATTTTGGAACCTTGAAAAATTACAAAACAGCTTTCCTCTAATCAAAATCGTCTGTGGGCACTCCACCTCCATCAGAATGGGAGAATCCAAAATTCAAAAAACTAAAAAAATCAATAATGACATCTTATTTTTGTTGTTTACGTCTACAAACTCATATAATACATTATGTACAATGAATCTAAGTTGCCTGAGAATTTCTTAAAAGTTTAATCATAAAAATTTTATTAGTTTGCATCTAACTTCTGTTGCCTTTTATTAATAAATTCAAGGTATTTCAGATTCTATGATCGTTAAGAAAGTTTACACACCTGTTTTAAAACTAAAAAAAGATTTTAATAACTTCAATCAATGGTAACAGTAATTGTTCAGTCAAGGAATGCTGAATGTTTTCACGTGTAAAAACATTTAATCTAACCATTATCATATCTTTGAGAGCCATGTCTGATATAGACAATATTTTTTTAAGCATCCAATTTGAAGGAGTCTGGAGGTGTGAGACAGACTCCACCACAGTGCAAACAAATTGTATATTTTCAGGGCAAAAGTTAGTTATTTTCAGGGCAACTTAGAAAATTATCATTGCAGATGTCTTCTGCCTTATAATAAATTGTTTTCATATACACCTATGAGTACTCTGATTGGGAGGTTGTGAGGAACCACCTCTTAATTGCTGTTGTTCTCAGGTCTACCCTGACCCGGAGTGGTAGCATCTGTTAGGGGTCCAGCTATAGGCAAATAATTAACCTCCAAACTGGGGTCAAAACACTATGAAAGTATAAAAATAGATGTTTATAGAAATATATACATAAAAATAGACGTTTATAGAAATATATACATAAAAATAGATGTTTATAGAAATATATACATAAAAATAGACGTTTATAGAAATATATACATAAAAATAGACGTTTATAGAAATATATACATAAAAATAGACGTTTATAGAAAAATATACATTTTCGAAGTAAAAATATGACCAACAATACATTTTTGAAGGAAAAAAATATGTTGCCATAACACATTTTTGAAAGAATAAAATTATTACCAGCAATACATTTTTGAATACAAAACTAGAAAACATCTGCAGTTTTAAAAAAAAAATTTAAAAAAAATTTAAATCCAAAATCAAACTAAAACCAACATTCTCGCTATAACTGAATAGTAACAAAATACTTTAAAACCCCAGCGTTTTGCCATTAAACAAAACTCAAACTCAAACTCTGAATAATTAGACCACAGAGTAACAAAAGAAAAAAATGAGTGAAAGAAAATTGAAAAACTTAAGACTATCTAGAAACCTTAGGTATTTTTTTTATACCAATGATCACTCAATACAAGGTTCAGGAACCTCTCAAGGTAGAGGATTACTGTTTAGTGTTGTGTTAGTGTAAGAAAAGGCGAGAAGTGAAGTTCATGGGGTTATGCAGGAAAAATAATGGTTAACTCTAGATTGAGACAGGTCAAGATTATAGTGATTGAGAAATCATTCTGTCTGGTATCTGTTCCACAAAAAAGAGTTCTTTCCAATAGAATATAAAGGGAATGGAGATGGTTCACCCTTGGGTACGTTGTATAATGGGTTACAGTTGTAAAGATCAGGGCTAATGTGACCAAGGAATGTAGCTTGTCAGAACACATGCCATGGAAATATTGATAGAGCGATGAGAGGCTTACAATAGTTCATTTGTGGTAAATGTTTTTTTTTTTTTTTTTTTTTTTTAACTCTATCAAGATGGGCAAGTGAGCAGAGGGTAGCTTCAGCTTAGATAGGGCAACAATACTCTATAATAGAAAATGGATAAGGAACAATCTAGCCATATGTGTCTGATATTTGGTAAGGTGCTGGACATGAGAAGTAAGTTATTGTGTTGGGAATGCAGTTACTTTTCATTCATGCTGCTTATTTGATATAGAATGTAAATGTGACTTAAACATTGCAATAAAAAAGAAGCAACAAAACAAGGTGGGAAGAAAAACAATTTTTTAAATACGAAAGAAAAATGCTATAGATGGGATTAAACAGAAAAGTCAACATTTCTGGATGGCTTAAGCTAAAATTTGATACATATTCTTTTGATTCTTTAAGTACTATATTATGTGCTTTGGTGTGCAGTGGATATCGGCTTGGAACAAGAAATCGGGGAGCTGAGTTTGAATTCCAGTTGAATTCATTGCATTTACTTATGTGCAAATACCTTTGGGAAAGGTAATAATCTATCTCTTCTCTCTAGTTATGGGTTAAATAACAGGACAGATTGGGTTCTATAGCTTTGGTCAGCAACCAGTCTACTGCAGAAAGTCATGGCAACCTACTGCGGAATAATTTTCTGCCCAGTCAGTCATGTCTCTTTCAAGACATGATTGCTCAAGCATGTATCACGTATGGCACTTAACTGACTGACTGATATTCTTTTTGTAAGAAAATCATTATAGTAATATACATTGCAAACTAACTTACTTTTTATTTATCACTGCTTATGTACAGATATTCATATACACATTCATACATATAAAAGAAAAATGCTCTATATTGAATTCGACGGAAAATTCAACATTTCTGGATGGCTTGAGCTAAAATTTGATACATGTTTTTTGATTCCCTAAGTGCTATATTTTGACTGTGCTAAATTCTTACCGAAAGAAAATCATTATATTAACATACATTGCAAACAAACTTACTTTTTATTTCTCAGTACTCATGCACATGGATGTGTGTTGTGGTGCAATGGATATCGGCTCGGAACGAGAAATTGGGGAGCTGAGTTTGAATTCCAGTTGAATTCTTTGCACTCAGTTACGTGCAAATACCCTTGGGAAAGGTATTAATCCGTCTCTTCCTTCCAGTTATGGGTTAAATAACAGGACAGATTGGGTGCTATAGCCTTGGCTGACAACCAATCTACTGCAGAAAGCAATGGCAACCTACTGTGAGATAATCTTCTGCCCAGTCAGTCATGTCTCTTTCGAGACATGATCGCCTAAGTGTGTTTCACGTATGGCACTTAACTGATTGACTCATGCACATATATTCATATACATATGAATAAAGACAAAACGAAAACTTATCTTAGCCAATGTGTTTCATTCTCTGATGAACTTTATTAAGGCAATTGTAAATATTTTATTTATTTTGCAATTAGTATTCATAAACAAAAGTAAAAATGTTAATTTTTCAAAGTTTTTAGACTTAATATGTCTAGGTAAATTATAGAGATTATGAATTTAGTTTTCTTTAATATTTTTATAGTCATATGAACACATACACACACACATACATATATGTATATAATTATTTCTAAAGAAGTCTATTTTCTTGAATATTCAGGCTGGTAAAAAAAATAAATAAATTGTTTTATAAATAAATGGAGCATTTACTCAAATATGAGTATCTACTAAAAATAACATCTAAGTAATAAAATCTGTTAGGTTAATAAATAAAAAAAATCCATTTTATTTTTCAACATACGCACCGTAGTGGGGGCGCTAGAGGGTGTCGTCAGTGATGTCTTTGCGCGGATCACTTGGGGGTTTCGAGTCTCTCAACATCATACCCGCCTCACTGCTCTGACCCGACCAAGGATGATCAGTTTCTGGTCGACCCTCAATAAGTGCTTTCAGACACTGGAAAAAATTTATAATGTTCGGCCCCACATGAAGTCTTACAACAAACGCTTTCGATTGGCGACAGACAAAGCCAATTTACATCTAGTGGTGAATTTAACATGAACTCATCCTGAAATATATTAAGCAATTTACTTGTCATATGGCTATTATTAAAAAAAAAAAAAAAAACCCAAAAAAAACCAAAAACCTTCGACTAAAAATTAATCACAGTTTGTTTAAAGATAAATAAATATCTACAAATATATATGTCGTTTCTAAAAAAAAATGCGAGGATAAAAACTTGTCTAAGAATTTATCAAAAGAAAAAAAAAATCCGTTTATAAATACAAGTATCTAAAATTTATTTAGAAATTACTTTGTTTACATTAAGATACAAAAGCAGTTAGTGATTTTCTAAGCATAGCTAAGATGTGTCACAAGGCTAAAAGTATGGTGCATCAAACTCACTGATTAGTCATAATTATTCTAGCAAGACAAGTTTGTTAACCATTACATCATGTCTAAGTGCCTCCTGTCCCTCTAAAATACTAAGCAGTTAGGAATCTTTTAAGAGTCAGGGAAAGATTTGTTTAAAGGTGCTATTTAAGTTTGCTTAAACATCGATACACTTTGTGAGTGAGAGGTTTAAAGCATGTCAGATCTAACAACAGTTTTCCTCTACCCAGAGAGACACAGTTTTGAATCCTGCTGGAGAGCGCATGTTTTTCTTTAATAAAATTTTTTGAATATTCAGGCAGGTAGTTGAAAATAAATATACTGTTTAATAAGTAAATAGAGTGTCTACTCAAATATGGGCATCCACAAAAAATAATGTTATATATATATATCATATCTCCACTCACACTAACCTTACCAACATATAAACACAGTTAATTCATCCATAGTTTAAATACGCTTGACACCTGCATCATTTCTGCATACATACGCTTTCATTTAAAATATTCATCCATTGCTTTGTTACATGTGACATGTGGCTGACCGATGAAAATCAAACCTCAATAATGTACTGTCTCTAAGGATTTTAAAAGTTAAAAAAAATTTTTTCTTAATTTTTTAAATCATTCGTTTTTAAAAAAATCTTTAAAAATTTAAATGCAATGCTCTTTGTCATTTTGTGCCTTCCTGATTTCTGTTCTCTTATTGTCTTTGATCTCAATGGATCGAGCATGTGAGCAATGATGAGGTTTTGGAAAGGATGGAAATGAAAAGAAATTAATACTGAGCATCAAGAAAAGACAGCTAAAGTTGCTGGGACTTGTGATGAGGAAGGAAGGCTTGGAGAATCTGGTACTCACAGGTCAGAGAGAGAGAGACAAGGAAAAGCACTGGATAACATATTTGAAGCAGAAGAATGGCAGAGTGGGGTTTGGGTGGGATAACAGGAGAAAGTGTGCTAAGAGCCACCAGGGATAAGGAGACATGGAAGGCCATGATCGCCTACATCCTGAAGGGACATGGTACACAGAAGAAGTTAGAAGTGCATATTATGAAGATATCTAAATCTAAACTTATTTATAAATGGAACTTTGTCTCTGTGTGTGTGTGTCCCCTTTACTTATAGACTCCAAAATGGCTGAACTGATTTTCTTGAAAATTTACACAGTTGTACTATAAGCGTCTGCAAGTGTTCTTAGCTAGGTTTTGTGTCGAGGTACACACAATAAATATCGATAATCAAAAAAATTAGGTTATAGAAGTAGTGGTCCGATTTTAATCAAATTTGATACACTCATAGACAAAGACATAAGAAACGATATTCAGAAGTTTCAAGGTTGCAGTTCTTACAATAGTGCAGAAAATCGATGATAATATATATATAAAAGGCAAGATGTTTGTGTGTGTGTCTGTTTATCTGCCTGTATGTCTGTATTTTTTTCAGCCCTTTTATTTTAGTTTTTGCTTCAAGTTCAGCTCTAAGTAGGTATAATTGTAGTTCTTAGTCTCAGCCATGATACCATTTATACAGAGGACTTATTTAGCCTTCAAAATTCAGTTTACAATGAGAAAAACTTATTTGATATTGATACCAGGAAATCCAAATTTGACTTACATCCATTCATTTTTCTTTCAGTCTACGGTTTTGCTTTAACCGGAAACAACTATTGCTTTTTAGTCTTTCGTGCCAACGTCCAAAGAGTTTGAGCTCCAGGACCATGGATTAGTTTTAAAGCTTTCATTACACCCAAGCAATGCCGGGCTATATTGCTAGTATATATATCTATATATATATATATATATATATATCAACTCCTTCATTTTTGACAGGCATAATGAAGAATAAGAATCTTTTTTTGTCTTGTTTCTGCAACTTCTTAAGCTGTCAATTAATAGAATCAGCTATGAATACTGTAGTAATGTTCTAAAATGTTTGTCAAAAGGACAGTTTTGTTTTTCATGCTTTAACATGTGCATGGCTATGACATTACAACATATAAAAAAAATTCCATTTTAAATAATTTTCTCGTTCTAATGAACGCTAGCAATTTCTCAACAGCTATATTTGAAGCAGAAAAAAATGTAGAGTAATTTAATGTAGATGGCCTCCAATATCTACACTGGAGAAATTTTGTCCTTATTTTCCCTTGAAATTAAAGCCAAAATACAATGTTTAGAACGGCTCATGGTTAAACATAATAGACATTCATTGTCTCTTATATTTAACAGTATATGTTTAGAAAATTATCTACTGCCTCAATATACTAAATATATATATTTTGCTTTTTTGATTTTTGAAAATTTCTTTTGGCCGTGGTAAGTCTAAAAAAAACAAAAAAACTATATAATTAAGCACCTCCATAACAAGTGTACCTAAGTTTGTAAATGAATTTTCAGATATGAAGAAAATCTTTCTTGGAGCTTTTATTTTAGTTTTAATTTTAAGCTAATAGATTATATTTTATGTTTTTAATATTTTAAGGTTTGTATTTTATATGAATACCACCTCATAAAAATTAATATCTAGTAGAGTGGGAGGCCCCATATCAGAGATTTGGGGTGGGGGACAAGATCCTTGTTTTGGCCTTTGGTGAGGACATTTATGGAATGAAATAAATCCTGTAATTGGATTGCAGCTTAAACGCTGATTTTGATCTTTGGCTGATGTGCTAGGGAGTAATACGTTGATCCTATGTTCAAGTGTTGATCTGTACCTGAATAACCCTGCCATTTGTTTTTTTTTTTGTTTTTGTTTTTTTTTGTTGCTATTTTGATAATTGAAATAAAACCTGAATAAATTTTTAAATCATTCTTTCAGTAGAAGATTACAAGGCAGACGACCTCTTTTTTTACATGATCCTGCACTTGTATTTTGATACTTTCTTATCCCAAACAAAATTAATATTGATGTTGTTGTTATCCATTTTATCTTATTTTGCAGTGGAATATTATGAAATATCTTCAATGTTTGTAAACTATCATGTTCAATAAATGTTAAATTTTAATCAGATAATCAAAAACCACATTGTTAAAGACTTCTCGTGGAAAATTGCTCCAATCACAGTTGACTATTATGCAAGAGAGAGGCAAACGTGCATGCTGGGAAGCTATTTGAGTGTTTATAATTTTAGATATGGTAAGTCAGTAATATCTTTTTTTGTTTTTCTTGTATACTTACATATTCATTTAATTTGACAATATATTTCTTGCTGTCCTGCCTTTGAGATGATGTATATTTTTTGGACTGTTCAAGTTAACCATTTAGCATTCAATTCACAAAAAGTCATCTCATAAATATTGACTCTTAAAGTCTTACTGATTGTCATCAATTTCTTATTGTTTGTGTAACTTCCTGTGTTATTTGTGATTATCTTGTCATATATAATGGCAGAGTATACATGGGGCAGGTTGTATTGAGTTAATTCCCCTTGGCAAAATGGCAGTTTGCAAAAGGTAGATCTACTCATGTGTTTGTGTGTTTTATTACTAACACTGCTTTGTTTAGTTTCTTGTAAAAATATTTTAAAACACATTAGGGTTAGCATTTTAAATTATTGTTTTTATTCCCCTCCCATCACAGACAAAAGATTGTATATATGGAGAATACTTAGAACTTCATATAGACTTTGATGTCTGGTGGATGTAGTGAGACTAGTACATAAGAATGTGTTGTTTTGGTGCAAGGAATAGTGTATGTTTGGGTCAGTGATTGTAGCTATGTTTAATTAGAAGACAGAAGAAGACTAGCCTTAATCCATCCCCTTTGTGCCACAGTTTTGTATATTTTATAAAATAAATACCACTTTCTTGGAGTTATTGTGACCAGAGTGTAAAAAGATGAGTCCAACAGGAGTTTAATAACGTTAGTAACTTTCAGTTTATCTAATATTGTGTTCAAATAGCATTTTCCTTATAGAAAGCTAAAGATAAGTCAGTGCATATCCAAACTTGCACTTGACAAATGAAAGAATAATTCCAAAAGCCAGGCCTAGTGCAGAGAAAAACGGAAACATTTTGTTAGAAACAAAGAAAAGAGTGCTGGATTGTTATGTGACATCCATCCTCTTATATAGCAGAAAATGCTGAACAGTCTTCACATGAACGAGGAAAAAAACTAGAGGTAGATCTTTAATCTTCTCACTGGACCATTTTTGCCATAGGGCTGCTTGTGTCTTTTCACCAGGATTTCCATTCCATTCATTCCAAAAATGCAGCCCAGAGAAAAAAATGCTTGGCTGATGAAAACCCTTGACTTCATCCTCAAGTATGCATGGAAAATTTTCAAGAAAAAAAAAAACTGTGTTGTTGGCATTGGCAAATACAGCAATTTTTAGTTTTGTTTGATCCTTCTCACAATAAAAACTTAATATGCTAAAACAGTTCCTTATTTATTTCCATTTTCAATGTTAGAATCAATAAACCAAAATAAGCCTGTTTTTAGAATTACATTGATATGAGAACCATCATAATGTAATTAAAAGTATTGTTTGTAAAAGAAGTTAAAATTAATTTAACTTTATTTTTTTTTGGTTATCCATATAAGTTAAAATAAAGATATTTCATAAGAGAGAATTATTAAAGTCTGGCATAAGATGAGTAGGGAGAAATTCTGTGCCAACCTCCTAAATCAACTTTTCTTGAAAATCAGAATTTACTTTTGGTTTAAACAACTGCTGCTGATGGTGGTAATTTTACATCTCTTTTGATCATCAGGCAGGTCTTGCTGCTATATTTATACACCATTTACTTTGAAACTGAAATTCTATATGGGTGACCTCTTTGGAATACTAGGGGCTGTAAGCTTCGATTTGTGGGTGGTGTTGTGGTGATACCGAGCAAAAGTGATGGACTGGATGTTTGCGCTTTCACGACCAAAAAGCAAATGACCAAAAGTTGTCGCTGTGCCACCGGCTCCGCACAGATGTTCTAGTTGAAAACTAAAAACTAATTAAATATCAAATTTCCAGTTTGCGAGCCTATGCAAATTTTATTTATCAGCCAATGGGAAGCCCAGAACCAAATACAAGTGTGAAATCCCAAATGAGCTGCTGTGATCCAAAAAGAAGATATAAAAAGTGGATACAGAAAGCATCGACAGGCAGACCGACTCGAGGAGAAGAGAGTAATTAGTATCCCCTTGACCTAAGTTAAGCGGCTTACTACGCTCACCTCCCTTACCTCTTTCCTTCTTCCCTGCCTCAAAAACTACTTACTGACCTAAGGAGCAAATACATCAAAGACATTCCTTATGTACACGCTCCCAAATTCCTAAGCATTAATTCTCTTTCAGCATTTTATTGCCATGAACATTTTAACCTATACTTCATGTATTACTTAAATTGTAAAAACATTAATTGATATGTGTATATATAAAATGTTATTTTTCTACTCAAATTGTCTTTCTTGATTTGTAATCATTTTATGACTTATAGTGGGCTATCTACAACAAGGCCAAATTCCATTAACCTGTAACAGTATACAAATACCCTTCACTAGAATGGACTCTCCACTACTAACAGAAAAGAACAGATAAGCAACCCACTATTGTGTAATAGATAATGGCTTAGCATTCTTAATCAAAGAGCTGAGTTTCATTTCTAGTCGTTTTTTTTATATTTACTTAAATGTAAATACCCTTGAGAAAAGATGAATCCACCTCTTCTCTCTCCAGCTATGAGTTAATTAGTAAAACTTGTATCACTAAACCATTATTATCTCAAAAAAAAAAATTCTTCAACTCTAAAAATATGTTCTGATTTTAAATAACCTGAAAAGGGTTGATAACTCATAAGTTGAAATTTGAAAAAAAAGTAAGTTTAATATGAGGAAAAAAGCTTAAATATGAGAAACATTTAAAGCAAGGACTAAAATTTAAAAAAGTGAACTGTTTCATTCAATTATTTTAACCAGTTTTAATATATTTTGATTTCTGTTTGTGTTTTTTTTTGTTTTTTTTTATCTGTTGACAGAACGTTATGTCCATGGTGGTTACGTAACAGCTAAAGTTATCAGAGCGGATGTTGGCTGTACAAATGGAATTGTTCAGTATATTGATAGAATCCTTGGCGTACCTGATGAAAATATCATGTCTGTTATACATAATCATCCTTGGCTGAAAAAGTTAGTAACTTTCTGTTGATCTAATATTGTGTTCAAATAGCATTTTCCTTATAGAAAGCTAAAGATAAGTCAGTGCATATCTTTTGCTTGCAGTATATATGTTTACTCTTTTAGATTCCTCATTGTCAGTATGTTGTCTTATAGAACAACTTGATTTGAATTCTGTTTATTTTTTTCCTCTAACATAAACTACAATAACCAGAATATTGTGTTTTTAGTAATACAGACTTTTTTTAACAGTAAAGTTCACCCTGTATAAGACCCAGGCGCCACTTGAGGTAGAAGGTTGTATTAAGGGGTTGTTTATATGGATAGGAGGGGAAGATAATGGTTAAATTTTGACTTATGATTGTAGTGTTTGGGAGTCTGTTCCACAGACCAGTGATTTGTGGAAAGAAGCTGTTTGAGTGAAACTTATTTTTTGCTGATGGTATATGGAAGGAATGTGGGTGATTTGCTACAATATAAGTGGCATGGTATGTCCTATTCATGAAGGTTAGAGCTGGCGGAACCAAGGAATGTCATTTGTTTGAGCACTTTTCATGAAAGTGGTGATAGAGCAGTGAGAAACTCAACTATGTATTGATTATTATTATTGTGAGAAAAAAAAAGAGATATCATCTTAAAGTTTCATAAATCTAGTCATCATATTATAATTCAATGTGTTCCTTGTACTTCTGTTATGCCATCATTGCCTTAGATAAATAATAGACAATTTCATTTCGATTGCGAATAATGACAGAAAGAAAATACATATCAAAGATAATGTTTGGTTTAATTTAACTAATAAAAAAATAATAAAATCTCTATTAAATTAAATTAAAAAAAATCTACATTACATCCCCTGCCATGATAAATTATGAACCATTCCATTTTGACTGTGAGTAAAAGATGGAATAGAAAGATGTTATGAGTGGGAGAGTGGCTTTAAGTCAGTGACCTCACAAGCAAGAATTTGCACACTAAAATTATTTTAGATCATTTTCATGGGGTAAAACAAGTGATTTTCTTGGAGAAGGTCAAGAAAGGGATAAAGTTCGTTAAATCACATCAACCATATTCAATCACTAAATTAAGAAGTATTACTCATCAAAGAATTTAAAAACCTAAAAAGAAACTTGAAATTTTCACAGGAAGTGAAAAAATTAATTACTCACCTCCATCTACTTTGCTTTAGTTCACTCAATACAAGAAGTAAGAGCCACTCAAGGTAGTAGGCAACAAAATGAGATTGTTGTAAGAAGTAAGAAGTGCATACTATGAAGATATCTATCTAATCTAAATTTAAACTTATTTATAAATGGAACTTTGTCTGTGTGTGTGTCCGTTACCTATAGACACCGAAACGGCTGAATTGATTTTCTTGAAAATTTACACAGTGGTACTATAAGCATCTGCGAGTGTTCTTAGCTAGGTTTTGTGTCAAGGTACCCCCGATAAATATCAAAAATCGATAATTGAAAAAATTGGTTTATAGAAGGAGTGGTCCGATTTTAATCAAATTTGATACACTCATAGACAAAAACGATATTCAGAAGTTTCAAGGTTGCAGTTCTTACAATAGTGCAGAAAATCGATAATATGTATATATAAAAGGCAAGATGTTTGTGTGTGTGTCATATTATCTGCCTGTATTTTTTTTCAGCCCTTTTATTTTAGTTTTTGCTTCGAGTTCAGTTCTAACTCGGTATAATTGTAGATCTTCATCTCAGCCATGATACCATTTGCTCAGAGGACTTATTTAGCCTTCAAAATTCAGTTTACAACAAAAAAACTTATTTGATATTGATACCAGGAAATCCAAATTTGACTTACATTCATTCATTTTTCTTTCAGTCTACGGTTTCACTTTAACTGGAAAGAACTATTACTTTTTTTAGTCTTTCGTGCCAACGTCCAAAGAGTTTGAGCCCCAGGACCATGGATTAGTTTTAAAACTTTCATTACACCCGAGCAATGCCGGGCTATACTGCTAGTGTAATACAGATATCAGTTGAATCTATACTTGAAGGAGTTAAGATTGTAGTGGTCAAGGAAGCATCCCCCACCATAAATCTGCTCCACAAAGTCAGTTTGACAAGTGAATCTGGCAAGCTGAGTTAAAATTCCCTCCGAGTTTGTTGTATTCACTTTTTCTCAAATACCCTTAAGAAAGGCATGGATGTCCCTCCAACTATGCATTAAATAATAGGGTAAATTGGGCTCTCTAGACTTTGGTTACCATCTGGTTGAAACCTGTTTAATAGAAAGAAAAAACCTTGTCTTCTATAAAGAAGACAATGAGAAAACACTCCACTGTCTTTTCTAAGGATGCATGGACATTCAGAGATAATAAAGAAAAAAATATCTGTAATTTCATGATCTTTCACATCCTGAGGGAGGACAGCATTAAAAAAAACAACAACTTGTTCCTCCCGTCTTGCTTGTCATTTGAACATTGGCAATTGAAGAGAATTAAATAAGTGAGTTTTGTCTAACATTCAGTTCATGCATACTGAGAATTTAGAATTCTTTGAACTTTTGGATTCCACTTTGTATGCTATTGAAGTAAACCACTCACAGAATAAATGCTTTCATATTTTATGTCTACATCGATGTGCTATAATTACCTGAGAAAATGGCCTTGGTATAGATTAAAATCTTACCTGGGAATGATTCAGATCACATTCCAAAAACTACCTGGCAAAATGTTGGTGTTGGGTTCTAGATGTGAAAATCAAATGATATAAATATGGGTTTCTCTACAGAAAGATGGAAAGCAGGGTAGATATATATTTTTTATTACAGTTCACCCAATACAAGCCTAAGAGCAACTCAAGATAGAAGCAGTTGGTGTAATGGTGCACAAAGATGGAATAAGAGGTGCATATTATGAGTAAAAAATATGTAGGATAATGGTTGACTATAGTCTTGAACAAGTTATGATTGTAGGGAAGTAGCTTGTGGGAGTCTGTTCCACAAATTTAGGGTAAGTATCAGTCTGAGGATGTGCGTTGTGGTGCATTGGATATCGGCTCGGAATGAGAAATCTGGGAACCGAGTTCAAATTCCAGCTGAATTCATTGCCTTCACTTACATGCAAATACCCTTTGGAAAGGTATTAATCTGTCTATTCCTTCCAGTTATGGGTTAAATAACAGGACAGATTGGGTTCTATATCCTTGGTCGGCAACCAGTCTACCGCAGAAAGCAATGGCAACCTACTGCGGGATAATCTTCTGCCCAGTCAGTCATGTCTCTTTCGAGACATGATCGCCCAAGCGTGTATTGCGTATGGCACTTAACTGACTGATCAGTCTGAGTAAACTTCCTCCTTACTATTGCAGTGAGAAACTCAGCTATTTATTGATTATTGTTATTATTGTGAGAAAAAAAAAGAGATGCCATCTTAGTTTTGTAAATCCAACCATCATATTATAATTCAATGTTTTCCTTGCTTTGTACTTCTGTTATGCCATTATTGCTATATTAATTGTTTTGCTTTTATTTTGTCTGTCACATTTTTGTTGTGGTTAATAAGTTCTATTGATTGTTTTTGCTTTTATTTTGTTTGTCATGTTTTTGTTGTGGTTAATAAGTTTTATTGATTATTTTTGCTTTTATTTTGTTTGTCACGTTTTTGTTGGGGTTAATAAGTTTTATTGATTGTTTTTGCTTTTATTTTGTTTGTCACGTTTTTGTTGTGGTTAATAAGTTTTATTGATTGTTTTTGCTTTTATTTTGTTTGTCATGTTTTTGTTGTGGTTAATAAGTTTTATTGATTATTTTTGCTTTTATTTTGTTTGTCACGTTTTTGTTGGGGTTAATAAGTTTTATTGATTGTTTTTGCTTTTATTTTGTTTGTCACGTTTTTGTTGTGGTTAATAAGTTTTATTGATTGTTTTTGCTTTTATTTTGTTTGTCACGTTTTTGTTGTGGTTAATAAATTTTAATAATATGAAGAGAATAGGGATGAGTTGATTGTGTACATAGTTTGGCAAGTCCTTGCTGGGAACTTTTTAATTTGAACTGGTAGATAAGAACAGATAGATTTGGACATTGAATGTAGAAACCACTTGTAGTTCTCTCTGGGAGTTCACTGAAATTTCCTTTTTGTCTATTAATTTATGACATAGCAATTATTGTATATTCTGGGAGAAAAATGAAAAGTAATAGAATAATTAACTACTTTTGAGGAAGACATTTTTGCCAATGTTTTATTCCCTCCTGTAACATCCATTTGTATCACTGGGTTCCCCTTCCCACAATATGTGCTTTTTTTTTTTTTTTACAGCTGTTTTCTGTTGTATTGTTGGTATGAGTTGTCTTCTTGATATCCTAATAATTTTATCCTATTATAAAAAGTATTAAATTCTATTTTTTTATATTTTTTAATTTATTTTCCATCCTAGTTGAATTCATTGCTTTCACTTACATGCAAACAAAATTGGGAAAGTATTAATTTGTTGCTTATCTCTCTAGCTATGAATTAAATAGCAGGACAGATTGGGTTCTATAGCCTTGGTTGGCAACCAGCCTACTGCAGAAAGTAATGGCAACCTACTGTGGGAAAATATTCTGCTTAGTCAGTCATATTTGTTTTGAGACATGATCACCCAAGCATGTATCGTGTATGGTACTTAACTGACTGACTAACTAACTATTCCTAAATTTACAAGAATTTTGGAAAATTGTATTTAGTATTGATGCCTTTATCCACTATACTTTCTTTTTTACATGTTTCTTTGTCTACTTTTTCTCATGGTTATCTGTGTTATAAAAAGCTTAAAAGTTTTATATGGTTTATTGTTTAAAATGTGAGAATTCAAAACAAAGAAATAGCTTTAGATGAGGCAAATTACTTTCTGTAGAATTTTCTGCACTGATTTCCAATCAAAGAAGACATCAGCTTAAAATGTTGAGAAAAAAACAAAAAACAAAAAACAAAAACAATAAAAATGAAAAACATATGGAATAATGAAAAGTGGAAAATTTCTTGAGTTTTGGCAACTATGAATATCACTTACACATTAAAGGAGTTCCTTTTAGATCAGTCTTATAGATCAAATTTGTAACTCTACCAATATAGCTCACAAATATAAAATGTAACATATATTCACATATATGAAGAGCTGCTGAAAAATTCTTGGTCAACTTTTACAAACCTAAACAAATGATCAAGCACAAATGTTTTTAATTCCTTCTTATTTGGAATGAAAAATGTTTATCTTTTTGTGCATGTAAATATATAAATATATAAACACGGTAAAACATAATAATAACAATGAACAACAAATAACAAAGCAATCAATAATAAAGTTAAAACTATAAAATAGCCATAAAACTGCATTCGGATCTACAATTATTTCTACTCAATAGCTCTTAGAATAATTTGAAACATATTCATTAGTGCCCACTAAATAGCTATTAGAATAAAACAATAGACCTATCCATAATATATCGCTTACTAGAATATATAAAATATAGAGCCAAAACACAATGCAGAAGGCTTGATGATTGTGTTTAAGCAGAAAACCACTGGGTGTTTACCTCAATGTCCACTTTTATATTTACACATGCTCTATCTCTGAGCACTTTAACTCATAAATATAGCATATCTTAAAACCATATTTTTATCATATTATCTAAACTTATTTATAAATGGAACTTTGTCTGTGTGTGTGTGTGTGTGTGTGTGTCTATTACCTATAGACTCCGAAACGATTGAATCGATTTCCTTGAAAATTTACACAGTTGTACTATAAGCATCTGCGAGTGTTCTTAGCTAGGTTTTGTGTCGAGGTACATCCTATAAATATTGAAAATTGCTAATCGAAAAAATTGAGTTATAGAAGGAGTGGTCCGATTTTAATCAAATTTGATACACTCATAGACAAAGACATAAGAAATGATATTCAGAAGTTTCAAGGTTGCAGTTCTTACAATAGTGCAGAAAATCGATAATATATATATATATATATATATATATATATATATATATATAAAAGGCAAAATGTTTGTGTGTGTGTCATATTATCTGCCTATATGTCTGTATTTTTTTCAGCCCTTTTATTTTAGTTTTTGTTTCGAGTTCGGCTTTAAGTAGGTATAATTGTAGTTCTTCATCTCAGCCATGATACCATTTACTCAGAGGACTTATTTAGCTTTCAAAATTCACTTTACGATAATAAAAACTTATTTGATATCGATACCAGGGAATCAAAATTTGACTTACATCCATTCATTTTTCTTTCAGCCTACGGTTTCACTTTAACTGGAAACAACTATTGCTTTTTAGACTTTCATGCCAACGTCCAAAGAGTCCGAGCTCCAGGACCATGGATTAGTTTTAAAGCTTTCATTACACCCAAGCAACGCTGGGCTATACTGCTAGTAAACATATATGATAGTTTTGTGTAACATCTTTTTACTTTGAACTGATACTTTATGATCTTAGGCAGAAGTACAACTTTGTATTGAGGCAGACTTCACAAATACTTCTCTTCAGACACATGCAGGGTATGTATAAAAAAATATTAAGCCCAATTTCCAGGAGGCCTTCTACCCCAGGTAGTTTCTCTTCCTTTGTAGGGGGCTGGGTTTACTACTCGGCACCTGATGTGTTCTCAAAAGGGAAAGTGCTGAAGAGGATTGGACAATTTTTACATGACATGTATCGCTGTTAAACCCACTTTAAGCTTTGGTCTTGTGTCACATAGTAGCAATATGGGTATGCTGAAAAATACCTCTTATATTTGGCAAAAGTAACATTTGTATGTCAACATACCTGTCATTTTCATATGCTACCATGTTTGATATTTTTCTTTTTTTATTTTCCCATTAATGTTTTCTGATTAAGCCTTTCCTTTTGTTTTCAGATTACCTTACATGGCCTATTCATTAACAGGGTTAAAAGACTCTCTGGCAGGTGAAAACAACCCAGGTTCTTACAATCTTTGTCCACAGGGATCCTGCTTTTATACAGTGTTTGTCCCAAATGAAACCGCTTATGAACAAATGAGATTACATCCTCAAAGTGAATTCTTATTAAGGGAAACTCATATTCATAGATATGTGAGTATTTTTTTCACTCTAGGTATCTTGATAGTTTGTCTGTTGCACTCAACTTGCATACAAAAATATGCTTGTAGATACAGTTGACATTTCTAGAACATAATGAGAAAAAACGGCTTGGAAAATTTGAAACTCACACTATATATGTGTGTTGTGGTGATATCAGCTCAGAATGGGAAATTGGAGAGCCGAGTTTAAATTCCAGTTGAATTCGTTGCATTCACTTACATGCAGATACCCTTAGGAAAGGTTAATAATTTGTTACTTCTCTCTCCAGCTTTGCATTAAATAGCAGAATAGATTGAGTTCTATAGTCTTGGTTGGCAACCAGTCTATCACAGGAAGTAATGGAAGTAATGCCCACTCCATCATGTTGCTTTCAAAAGGTGATCACCCAAGCGTGTATCATGTAAAGCACTTAACTGACTGACTGACTCTATATTGATAGCAAGATGAAAAGAGAGAAACAATGACTAACCTACGTAAGAAGATTGTGTAAATAGGTTACTGAACAGTAAGTGGTATGGAGGATGAAAAGACAAACCTTACTAAGACGTACAAAGGAAAGGAAGTTGTGGATAGTTATTACTGAAGGGACATGGCACATAAAAAAAAAAGATGGTTGTAAACCTATTGAATCCCAGTTCAACATTTTTTGTTACTACTGTTTTTATTATGTTGTCATCAATAGCAAGATCAAACTTTACTTTTTTAAAAATTTTATTCAACTGATCTAGTTATGACATTCATGAGCCTATCACATCAAGTAACACAGTTCTGCATTAAGATCAGGAAGTCATTAGAGTGGCATCCTGTGTCATATAGTTGGTCAATGTGGGTTGTTTCTGGGCAGCTGACCCATCTTGTACCATGACTAGGTGTCCAGAGTGAAACATCACTCGCAAGTTCTGTTTTTGCTTGCTAGTAGTGTCCTGCAAAGTGCATTCTGCATTTGTGTAAGATCGTAGAATTATCAAGGATGGAGAAATAAAGCTGTGATTTAGTTGGATGTTGTCTCCAAGAGATGTTGAGTATAGTTCTCAACATCCAAATGTCGATTCTATCAAACTTAGACTCAAAGGTTTTCGTTAATATCTAAGCAGTGGCAGCATATGTTAAAACTGCTTCTACAGTGGCATGAAAGAATCTCTGTATGAGCTTGTTTGGTTGATCAAAAGGCTGAAAGTATGGGGCACCCAGTGAGGATCAAACTCACTAGACAATTGTAATTGATCTAGTGAGACAAGCTTGCTAATCATTACACTATACTACCTTTCTTGGACACAATGATGAAGGTGAGCTTAAAAAATTTGACCTTCACAGGATATATCAAATCAGCAGAGCAACTTTCTGATATGCATGTGTGAATGGCTGGCATAATGGGTAAGGATAAAAAGACAAACATTCCTAAGAGCTACAAAGTGTAGGAAACTTTTAAGAGCCATGATTGTTCATTATGTGAAGAGACATGGAACAACAATGAAAATGATTTTAAAAAAATTACACCTTTATTAATAAGACTAGCAGTATAGTCCAGCATTGCTCAGGTGTAATGAAAACTTTAAAAATAATCCATGGTCCTGGATTTCAGACTCAGCCTAAAGAATATTTGTGTGAAGTTTGGTGAGAATCGGATAAAAATTGTGGATTTGTATAAAAGACATACAGACAGATAAACAGACACACACACAAACATCTTGCCTTTTATATATATATATATATTATCGATTTTCTGCACTATTGTAAGAACTGCAACCTTGAAACTTCTGAATATTGTTTCTTATGTCTTTGTCTATGAGTGTATCAAATTTGATTAAAATCAGATCACTTCTTTTATAACCCAATTTTTTTGATTATCATTGGAGGTACCTCGACACAAAATCTAGCTAAGAACACTCGCAGACACTTATAGTACAACTGTGTAAATTTTCAAGAAAACCGGTTCAGTCATTTCGGAGTCTATAGGTAACGGACACACACACACACACGCATACACAGACAAAATTCCATTTATAAATAAGTTTAGATAGATTATAAGAGGGTTAACCTTTTTACTACTAAAATGGTTAAAGCATTTTTACATGAATGATGGACTCTCAAAATACAGGATGGGAATTTGAGCTTTCAAAATGTTCTTTTATAATTTCTGAAGTTTAATAGATTAAGATGAATTTTTCTTTTTCTTCTAAATACTATTTCCCTTAAAAACATTGGTGTTCATGGTATTCCACAATTTCCTGTGCTTTGTAACTCTTGATAAAATTTGTCTTTTGGTTATTTCTGCTAAACATTGCTCTGCTTTCCATTTGCTCAAGCTTGCTAGGTACGTTATGCATTGTTTTCCTCTGTTCCTCTTGCCTTCAATCATAATTTAATTTTTCAAGCCCTCTTTCTTCATTATGTGACCTAGAAATTTCAACTGCCTCTTATTAATGTTAAATAATGGTGCCTTTTTTTTGTTTCCATTTTCTTTAAAACTTCATTGTTGCTCACCTGTTCAGTCTATGGTATTTCCAGCATCCTTTGGTAGAACTACATTTTTGCTTTTTCAAAACTCTTCTTTATTTGTGAGGAGATTGTCCAGTGTTCACTGTCATATAGGAAGATCTCTGTTGGAGATGAACAGACTAGCTGAAAATGTAATGATTTAAAAAAAAATGAACCAAAGAAATGAAGAAACAAACCAAAACTCATAATTAAATACATGCCACAATAAAAATTCTTAGACTCTCAATACAAGTTGAAATATTAATATTATTATTTATATTCAAACTAATATCCTCATCTTTGTTATTGTTATCACAGCCTTAGACCTTAAAGTCTTGTTTAAGGTCTGTCAACTTCAATAACCTTCAATGAATTTCAAACTAAACTCTTTATTTAATCTATGGAATTAGATTTGTTCTTGTTCTGCTAACGATATCCAGGCATACCTCATCTTGTTCTTTTTTTTTTTTAGTTCTACTTAGTTATTTTTTACCCTGTGTCTTTTGAACCTATGTCTGTACTATCTGATCACAACAAACAAGATGTGATAATAAGATGAAGATATTAGTGCGGATGTGAATAGCTTAAATAATGATAATAACTCGGCATCTGAGAAATCCAAACAGAAATTAATATTGTCATTTAAAAAATTATTTTGGGTGTAGCTTTATCAATTATTCTTTCAACAAGTATGTCTTTCATCTTAATTTCAGTTATATTTTATTGCAGTTCTCATCTTGTAGCAGAAATAGAGAATATCCTCACTAAGTTTGGATCAATAATTTTGTTTTCTACCACATTTATTAGCTTGATTTTGATCTGAAAATTTCACTCAATAACACATCACTCAATAAGTCCTGGGCGTAACCAATAAAACAACAACTTATAGGCAAAATTCTACTTAATTCATCAATATAGTCTCCTTATAGAGTGATACACTGATTCCAACACTTTTCTAATGATTCAATGCTTTCTTGTGGAATAATTTGTCTTTGGCCTTAAAATATGCCTCAGTTTCCAATATCACTTTCTCATTGGAGCCAAATCTCTTTCCTGGAGCATTCTTCTGAAGTCTGCAAGCAGCCACTAGTTGCTGGAGGCCAGATCTGGAGAATAGGCTGGATGCAGAAGCAACTGGAAGTGCAATTCATGTAGTTTTGCCATCATTGCAATTGACTTGTGACAGTTTTTTTTGTTTTTTGTTTTTTTTTAATCATATCACCCCGAGCAAGGCGGTAATGCCACTGATGTGCAGAGGTCTACATAAGTGTAAAAAGATTAATTAGAAGAGAGTGAAGAGGAAGACGAACCAGTTAGAAAGGAGCAATAGAAGGATGAGAATGCAGGTGTGATGACAGTTTCACAGGTGGAGAGAAAGGAAAGGATATACAGGGTGGGGAAAGAACTAGTCAAATGGTTAATAGATTAGTATTGACATTGCATTTAAATTTCTGGAGGTTGTAGCTGTCAGGAAAGCAAGAATATGGGAGCAAGTTCCACAGGCGGGAAGTGCAAGAGGAGAAGCTGCAGGAGTAGAATTGTCATCTGCATTTGGCTAACCTAACTGTGAATGGGTAGGACCCAGCTGCCAATCTGGTTGCACGAGTAAACATCTGTTGAGGAGGCGCCAGTGACTTAAGTTCGTTTGAGCAGAAGCCATGAAAGTATTTATAGAACAGACAAAGGGAGGCCACATTTCGTTGGTGGGGAAGTCGCTGTAGTTGAGCCACCAAGTCAGTACCTATCACATTACAGATTCTCCTTTGGAACCTGTCGAGAACACTGAGATGAACGGCAGGAGCACCTGACCATATATGGCAGCAGTATTCCATGCATGGACAAATGGTTGATTTGTATATATGCAGGATGGATTCAAGCGGAAAAAACATCCTGGCCTGACACAGTGACCCAATCTTCTTAGCAGTGGATTTAGCTATGAACTCAATGTAGTGGTTCCATTTGAGATCAGAAGAGAGGGTAAGGCCGAGGAGGTGCAGTGTATTGTTCTCTGGGTGACTCGCTTGGTCCATGCTTATGGGAGGCAGGAGAGGTTGCCTGTGATGATTGACAGACAACAGCTTGGTCTTAGATGCATTGAAATTGACAAGCCACTTCTTGCTCCAATTCACCACAGAGTGTTATGTTTGTCCACCACGATGGGTTTCTTACTGATGCAGGAGTAAATTGTGGTGTCATCTGTGTAGATGCCTACTTGGCACTTGATCTCACACTTGGAGGTCATTGATGAAAATAAGGAAGAGTGTTAGACCTAGGATAGAGCCCTGTGGGACATCAGCATTTGTGCTGTAGGATGAAGAGGCATGCCCATTCAAAATGACCTTCATTTTGCGGTTAAAAAAGATTGGATTAGATCAAGCAAGTGTCCGGTAATTTTGAAAAATTTTTTTTTTTAATCATTTCACCCCGAGCAAGGCAGAAATGCCACTGATGAGTGGGGGGCTACATAACTGTAAAAAGATTAATTAGAAAAGAGTGAGGAGTACAAACTAGTTAGAAAGGAGCAATAGAAAGCTGAGAATGCAGGTGCGATGACAGATACATAGGTGGAGAGAAAGGGAAGGATATACGGAGTTGGGGAGAGAGTTAGTCTAGTGGTTAATAGATGAGTATTGACATTGCATTTAAATTTCTGGAGGTTGTAGCCATCAGGAAAGCAAGAATATGGGAGCGAGTTCCACAGGCGGGAAGTGCGAGAGAAGCTGCAGGAGTAGAATTGTCATCTGCATTTGGGTAACCTGACTGTGAATGGGTGGGACCCAGTTGCCAATCTGGTTGCACGAGTAAACACCTGTTGAGGAGGCACCAGTGACTTAAGTTCATTGGAGCAGAAGCCATGAAAGTATTTATAGAACAGAGAAAGGGAGGCCACATTTCGACAGTGGAGCCTGTCGAGAACACTGAGGAGAATGGCATGGGCACCTGACCATAAATGGCAGCAGTACTCCATGCTACCGTAACCCTGTAGCTTGCATAGAAGGCCAGAGTGCTAAACCCTGTCAAAAGCCTTGAAGATGTCCAGAGCAACAGCACAAGCCTTGCCTGACTCATCAAGGGCCTGAAGCATGTACTCCATAATGGTTGTTAACATGTTGGCCGTGGACCTGGCAAAGCGGAAGCCATACTGCCTGTCAGAGTAGAGTTTGTGGGCAGTAACATGTTGCATTGTCTTGGTGAAAGATCACATTTTCCTTCTTTATTTGTGACGGTTTTCTGGCAGTATTTTTCTTCAGATGCACTAATAATGCAATGTAACATTTGCTATGGATGGTTCATCCTTTCTCAAGGTAATTGATTAGCAAAATAGCTTTTGTGTTTCAAAATACAAAGACCAAAACCTTGCCTGCTGATGTTTGCATCTTTGGTCACTTTGGATGGCTTCCACCTGCTGCTGTCTACTCAGCTGACTGCTGATTTGACTCTCAAGTAAAGTGGTGGATCCATGTTTCATTCATTGTCTTATATTTATGCAAAAACTCTTTTTTGTTGCATTGAAACAGTTGCAAGCAACGCTCTGAATCGTCGGCATGTTGTTTTTGATTGACTGTGAGCTAACACGGCACCCATTTTGAACACAGCTTCTTACCAACAAATGTTCATGCAAAATGGTGAATTCACTGCCTTCTGATATGTTCCACTCCTCTGCTATCTCACACAACTTCAATTAATGATAGGCCAAACAAGTTTGTGGATTTTTTTGGTGTTTTCCGGCACAACTGCCAATTTTGGGTAACCTGAGTGCCATTTGTGTCTGTACAACCATATTTAAAGTCAGCATACCATTGTTTTAGACAGAGCAAAGTGTGAATAACACTTATCAAGCCATTGCTTTGCTTGAACAGTATTTTGTTCCATCAGAATGTAATGCTTTATCAACATGAAATTCAGATTTTTCTATTGTTTTGAAAATTTGCAACAGTAGCTACACTCAAATAACTGTAATTTGGAAATTAATAAGCTGATTTTGTCGCATGCCATTTGAAGGTTAGTACTTCATAAAAATTATATGGATTTTTTATTAGTGGCGCCATCTATATGTCAGTCTTATTGAGTGATGTGTTATACAGCTGATAATTTAATTATTTCTCAATAATTTGCCTCTATGCATGACATCTGTATGAAAGTCTCAACCTGACTAGGCTATTTAGGAAAATGACTCTTTATTGCTGAAATTCAGAGAGAAATTAAATATTTGTTATATAAGATAAATGCTGCTTCTTTTTTTTTTTCAGAAATTGTTGCTGTATATTTTGATCCAAATGGTTCAGACCATTTTTATTAGTGGGCTTGATAAACCTCTTACTGCCTGTTTGAATCTGCTGCATTGGAGGAGGGGAATAGTTAACTAGAGAACAAGGTTCAAACCACAGCTAAGGCAGTTGGTATTCATTATAACAGAAGGTATTCCTTGTTATAATGGCAGTCAAGCAAGAAATGGGAAGATAACAGATTTAAAACTGATGACAAACAATTTCCTGGCTTTTTCATCTCATACATTAAGCACCAAAAGAGGCAATTTGTTGGGAAAATCAGGTGCAACCTTGTACCAGACATCAGGTTGAACTTTTATATAGAATCAATTACTAAAGATGCTGAGAAAATGGGTGGCTTTCTGTACCATTTCAGAAAGTGACTGATACCTCTGGACATGCATCTGATCTGATTCTTGTAAAGAATCAGATCAGACTATGAATGGAGCATTGCTGCCACATCTGGCTGGAAAAACCAAAACCTCACTTTCCAGCCTCGACAGTGGGTAAAAGCATTTGCACACCTTTTTGAGTGATCAATGGTTCTTTACCCTACAACTCTAACCCACAGATGACACATTATTAGTCTCTTGCTAAATCCATTGCTATTTTTTTGGTTACACCAGTTCAAACCTTCCCAGCTAGGACCAACCATGCCACATACACTTGAGTAGACTCATTCTCTTTATATTCTGTTGGTGAGGAGGAAGTTTCCTTCAAAGAACTCCTTCCCAGAACTCTTACATTTTAAAAATTCATTTTTGCTTCCCAATTCTTACACACTTAACCCCTTAAAGTCAAAGGTGAACCAATATCTATTCTACATATCCTCATAATATATAACTTACCTCTATCCCTTTACAATGACCATATGTAGTAACTCTGTACCTTTAGTGGCTCTTAGGCCTTTTTTTGGGGTGAACAGTATTAAAAAAAGAAAGTAGATTGTCTAAGATCATTGTTTCAGCTGAAATTGGCAATAAAATCAAAGTGGAATCATTATTGGTAGAGTTAGTGTGTGTCTGTCCATTGTATTGAGGATTTGACGTTGAAGCTTGCTGGGAAAGAAAACCAAGATGTTGTTAGTGTGTGACTACACAGAGATTCAGGTGCCTGTGAAGTCAGTTTATTTATTTGAAATCTGAATTATATAAGCAAGAGTTCACAAGAAATAAAGAAATATTCTGAGAAACCATTATCAAGGTTCCTTTACCAAAACTATAAAGACAAAAGATTATATTTAGCATTCCACTGATTCTAACAACTGGTTGCTTTCTCCTTACCAGTTGGTGCTCAGCAGCATCATTTTTATTCTATAACACTGTTATCAGCACCTTCTTTCTAAAAGACCATTAATCTTTCTTCAAATGAGCCATAATCATGAACTTTCTTTGAATGGGCCACCATCTTGAACTTTCTTTGGATGAGTTGATGTTAAACCCTAACTCTTCTGTGGAAGGGCCGTCATTATGACTTTTCTTCAAATTGGCTGTCATTGTGCCCTTTCTTTTAATGTGCCGTCACTGTGCCCTTATTTTGATGTGCCGTCACTGTGCCCTTATTTTGATGTGCCGTCACTGTGCCCTTATTTTGATGTGCCGTCACTGTGCCCTTATCTTGATGTGCCGTCACTGTGCCCTTATTTTGATGTGCCGTCACTGTGACTTTTCTTTTGATGTGCCGTCATTGTGCCGTTTCTTTTGATGTGCCGTCATTGTGCCGTTTCTTTTGATGTGCCGTCATTGTGCCGTTTCTTTTGATGTGCCGTCATTGTGCCGTTTCTTTTGATGTGCCGTCATTGTGCCGTTTCTTTTGATGTGCCGTCATTGTGCCCTTATCTTGATGTGCCGTCACTGTGCCCTTATTTTGATGTGCCGTCACTGTGACTTTTCTTTTGATGTGCCGTCATTGTGCCGTTTCTTTTGATGTGCCGTCATTGTGCCGTTTCTTTTGATGTGCCGTCATTGTGCCGTTTCTTTTGATGTGCCGTCATTGTGCCGTTTCTTTTGATGTGCCGTCATTGTGCCGTTTCTTTTGATGTGCCGTCACTGTGCCCTTATCTTGATGTGCCGTCACTGTGCCCTTATTTTGATGTGCCGTCACTGTGACTTTTCTTTTGATGTGCCGTCATTGTGCCGTTTTCTTTTGATGTGCCGTCATTGTGCCGTTTCTTTTGATGTGCCGTCATTGTGCCGTTTCTTTTGATGTGCCGTCATTGTGCCGTTTCTTTTGATGTGCCGTCATTGTGCCCTTATCTTGATGTGCCGTCACTGTGCCCTTATTTTGATGTGCCGTCACTGTGACTTTTCTTTTGATGTGCCGTCATTGTGACTTTTCTTTTGATGTGCCGTCATTGTGCCCTTATTTTGATGTGCCGTCATTGTGACTTTTCTTTTGATGTGCCGTCATTGTGCCGTTTCTTTTGATGTAGCGTCATTGTGCCGTTTCTTTTGATGGACCATCATTGTGACCTTTCATTAAATGGGCTGTCATTGTCACCATTCTTATCTTTACACCTTTCTAATTACAGACTTTTATTTTCATTACCCTTCTAAAAATATTATTGTTTTTCAGTTTTCTAAAAGCCTGTTATCACCATCACTATTCTAAATGTTATTAATATCTTTACTTCTAAATGATCATTATTGACACCATCTCTCACTCATTTTTTTTAACCAATGATTGAAATAAATTCTGTTTCATTCTGCTTTTCTTTCAGCTCCTGGAGCGATTGATATTCAAAAACATCAAAGTTTATGAGCAAGAACTTGCTGATGGGCGGATGATCATGAAAGCTGTTAATGGAAATAGTGTTGTCCTTGAGAAGTATCACAACAGTGAGTGCTTATTAATGTTTGGTTGAACAATTTTTCTGATTCTTTTATCATTTCAGCTGTGAAGAATTTAATTTGAAAGAATAACTCTTGGTTAGGCAAATCTGATTACAAGTTTATCATTGGCTGTACAAATGATAGATTCAAACTGTTGTATGTTTTTAAAGATAAACTGAGAGAAATTGCTAGTTGAATTTCCTTTTTGAAATTCTTCCTGCAGTTCTGAAACTAGATTTGCATGTAGTGTAATGCTTAACAGCCTGGAATGTGAAATTGGTTAGCAGAATTTAAATTCTGGTCGTGTTCAATACTCACTTTTGCAGAGATATCATTGAGAAAGGTATGGACCCATCACCATATCCCCAAGCTATAGGTTAAATATCAGGGAAGAGTTGGCTTTCTAGCTATCATTAGCAGTTAATTAAAGTGATGGACATCTTGAAATTTAAAGCTTAGCTGCCTGAAAATGTACAAAAATGGTCAGACATGGGTTGCAGATTCTATGTCGGTGAAACAAAAAGGCAATAAATTTAAATTTCATTCAGCACATTTTGTGTTGCGATGGTTATCACTTCCTTTATTTTCATTGTAATTGTTGTTCATGATGAAATTCAAGACAAGTTAGTGCAATGGCTTGCTGGTTTCTTTTGCCAGGATGGATGTTGAGGTTATTCTGTCCCTCCTCTCAGCAGTTCTTCTGCCCACAGAGGTTAATGGCTTTATCAAGCCATTAATCTCCATGGCATAGCTCTTAGGTTTGGGCTAGTGACAAGCTGATGGCTGATTGGCACAAGTGAATTGAGGAGAGTTTTGAAATGATTCTGACTACCCACACACAGTTTAGCTGGCAGGTCAATGCCATTAACTTAGGGATAATTGCCGTGATGCAACTTTTAGGAGTCATGTGTGTGAGTGAAAGAAGTACTGAGATTAACTATTATATTATGATGTTCTTTAGTTTTTAGAATGTATATTATTTCTTGTGTTATGACTTGTTTTCTAGCAGTTATAATATTAATCTTACTTAGGCACTTGCCATGATGTCTGTAAAGAATACTCTAAAGACTGACCTCAATGACCTTATTCTTTTCCTCACTGCAGTCCTTTAGTTAAACGTCTAGACTAAGTCTATTTGTGTTACCACAATACTCCTATTTTGAGATTTGTTTTTATTTCATTAATAAATATTTCATTTTATTCATTAGTAATCCTGCCCTCCTCTTTCTGGCTTGTTTGCCAACATACTGAACTTTGTATTTTTTTTTCATTTTGGATCAACCTCTTGTTTTTCTGTATCTATCCTTTTTCTGGAAATTGTACTTGTATGTTTAATGAATTCTTGGGGGTGTAGGCACATCAAAAACATCATACAGTACTTTAGTAGGTTCTTCCATTCTTTCAGGCTTTTCTTGGGTAAAATTTTTTTTTTTTTTCACTGATTGTCTTTTGTGTTCTCATTTTTTCCTTTTGCCATATATATTGTCTTTCCAATTGTGACATTATTACACTGTCTTCTCACATTTATTTACCATTTTTATACATTCTGAAAAATATTTTTTTGAAAAGTTTGAAAAATTTAGTGTTCTTTTTGTTATCTGTTTTTATTCTTTTTTTTTTGTCTTGGTAACAATTTGTCAAATGCTGATTTAATTTTTTTTTTGCGAACATTAATTCTGTGTACAATATGCCTGATGGTGTATTGGGAGTAAACTCTTAAAAAAATTTTGTTGTGCTTTTTTCAACTTGAAAGAACTCACAAAAGATTCAGCTTGTCTGTTTGACCTTGGGTGATATGGAGCGGGTAGTAATAAGTTCAGTTGAGAATCTTTTACAAAAATCTTTGAATTTGTGAGCAGTGAATTGTGTACCAATATCTGAAATCATGGTATTCTTAATGTTATATGTTGCAAACTGTGTAAAAAAAAAAAAAAAAAAAAAAAATTCACAATCATAAAGAAGTTTTTTTTTTTTTTGCACTTTGCACTTACAAACTTCAGGTCACTTAATAAAGATTTCCACTCCCTCAAGATAATGTGATCTGTTTATTGAACCTGCAAAATCTGTGCAGTCTTGACCATGGAGTATGTGTCTTTGGCCAAGGTTGTATTTATGTGGTAGGTAATTCTGCTGCCAGAGTCCACCCTCTGCAGGCTTTTACTACTTTTGCAATGTCTTTATCTATTTTGGTTCAGTATACATTGCTTCTCATAAAAGATTTTACCTTTGAAATTCCTGGATGTCCACGATGAAAACTATTTGATATTCACTTCTGCAATATAAATGATGTTACCACTCCATGTGCAAAAATTATTTATTTTTTTCCACAGCTCTGTTTTTACTTTCATTTTTCCAGGTTAACTGGTAATTCACGTACTACATTGCATCATATATTTTTTAATTTCTATTTCACTTTTTGATGCTGCAAGAACAGTATCCTTAAACGGTTCAGTATTTTTTGGTATCAATCTTTATAACTCATTCACATACCCTAATTTTTGGGACGGTTGATATTCCATCATAAATCATAATTTAATAAGATGGTACCCCAGTGTTTTAATCTCTTTTCTCTATGCATAAGAGTTCCTTTTTTTTTAACCATAAATTGATAATAAAGGTATGTGGTCTATTTGCAACTGAAAAGCTCTTCCATATATAAATTTGTGAAATTTTTTCATTGCAAATATTATTGGAAACACCTCTTTTTTGATCTGGTTTAGTTTTTTTTTCTGCTGGTAGTAGTGAATGTGAAGCATGTATGATGGCTGTCATATTACTGTCATTGTATTTATGTAAAATTACGACTCCAATATCAAAATTGGTAGCTTCTGAAGCCACTATGATTTCTGCTTTTGAATCAGTGTGCTAGTGATAAGTCTGATGTTAGTATTATTTTTATTTCTTCAAATACCTTCTGACACTTATCAGTCCAGTTCCACTGTATGCCTTTTTAAGTAGATTGTTCAGTAATTCTGCATATTATGTACACAAATTTGATCATAGTTTGTTAGTCCCAGGAATGCTTGTAACCTAGTAATGTTTGTTGGGGGAGGTATAGTAATTGCTCTTGTCCTTGACAGATTTGGTCGATGACCATTTTTCTCTATGATTTGTCCTAGGTACGAGGTAACTGCAAAATTAAAATCTGCAAACATAGTATCCATAGCTTGCTGAAATATAACTGGAGCTACCTTTGTACAAAAGGAAGTCGGTTGAAATTATACAATCCCTTGTGTATATAGTATAGTTGTTACTTAGAACATTCTTCAACCTGTGTTTGTAAATATGCTTCAGAAATATCCATCTTCAAAAAAATTTTTCACCATTTAACATAGCAAAATTTTCTTCTGGACTTGGTAATGGGTAGTTATGAGGCTCTAAACATGTTTTTAACCCTATTGAAAAATCAATACAAACACAAATTTTATTATCTTTTTATTTATTTCTTTACATACACTGCTAGTGTTGCCCATTCAATTACACCTATTTTTTTCAAGTCTAATTCTTCATTGACTTGATCCAATGCTATGAATGGTACACTCTGTTTTGGTTTAAATACTAGCACTGAACCTTTTTCACTTTGAATTCCTCATTTACAAATTTTATCTAAACTTATTTATAAATGGAACTTTGTCTGTGTGTGTGTGTGTGTGTGTGTCCATTACTTATAGACTCTGAAACGGCTGAACCGATTTTCTTGAAAATTTACAGTTGTACTATAAGCATCTGCGAGTGTTCTTAGCTAGGTTTTGCGTCAAGGTACCCCTGATAAATATCAAAAATTGATAAAATCTGGTTATAGAAGGAGTGGTCCAATTTTAATCAAATCTGATACACTCATAAACAAAGACATAAGAAACGATATTCAGAAGTTTCAATGTTGCAGTTCTATCCTTGGATGACTTATTTGACTTCGATATTGGAAATCCGATATCCTACCGGGTCTGATCAAAATCAGTTTTTCAGCCCTTTTATTTTAGTTTTTACTTCGGGTTTGGCTATAAGTTGGTATAATTGTAGTTCTTAGTCTCAGTCATGATACCATTTACTCAGAGGACTTATTTAGCCTTCAAAATTCAGTTTACAATGAAAAAACTTATTTGATATCGATACCAGGATATCCATTCATTTTTCTTTCAGTATATGGTTTTGCTTTAACTGGAAACAACTATTGCTTTTTAGTCTTTCGGGCCAACGTCGAAAGAGTCTGAGCTCCAGGACCATGGATTAGTTTTAAAGCTTTCATTACACCCGAGCAACACTGGGCTATACTGCTAGTTTGGTTATATGTGGTTATTTTTCTGTTGCAATGCTGTGGACGAATCTTTTCCTGTGAGAATTTTTTCTTGGTTTAGTTTTACAGCGTGATTTTATGTCTTACTTTACCATACTTGTAGCATTTTGAATTATTATTTTTTTTTTGCACCCTTTTTTGTTTATATGTATGCACATGTTTTTCCTGAATATCTTCCCGATCTCATCTCAGATTTAGGATTCTCTGACATTCATTTGATATTTCCTGGAGTAGAAGTTTATTGTTTTGATCAAGTTTAATTTGAATCTTTCACACTCCTTGTTAAAGGTTTCAGCATATGTGGCAAAATCTTTGTTTTCTCCGTGTGTCAGATTTGTTGCAAGAGAGAGAGAGGTGATGTCTATAGTAGACAACCCCTTCAAACATTAAAAATGATGGAATGACACAGCAAAGGCAAGGATAACTAGAACAAAGAGATTACATTTTGCCAAATCTATTAATGGCAAAATCAAAGTTACAAAGAACAAATGATACAAAAATGTTTTTGTATTTTAAATACACTTGTTAATTGTGCTGAAAATCATCAGTTTTCTCCTGAAAAGAAATGCATATTAATCCAGCAGGTTTAGATATATGGTCCAGGTGAGGATAAAGTCAGGAATCTGTTGGCGCTAACTGGAGTAGCAAGGGCTAGAGATGATGATGGCTAATTAGCAGCTGTTGTTGTTGAGACTACTCCTGGTGGCTACTTAGGCTGTGAACTGCTGCTGATGGCTGTATCAAGGGCTGGTTTCAGCTTCTGCTGATGGCCATGTTAAGGTGTTGAAAATATATTCCCTGTGGGTAAGTTGGGAAGACCACTGTATAAATGTGTCATTATTTTCTTATTAGAATAAAATTATTTTTATCTAAAATTTGCCAAAGAGAAATGCTTTAATATTTTTTATTTTTATTTTTCCAGAAATATACCTGCGTTATCGAAGTAAAGTTACAACAGTCCTCCAATCAGATCTTGGGGCAACAAATGGTGTTGTGTATATTGTCAATCACATGCTGTGGACATCTGATGATGCAAGCGTCAACACTGGATTTTCCCATCATGCAAAATTTAAGGATTTGATATTCATCTTTATCCTTTTAATTTCTCTTTTGACTTTGTTGCATCAATAACAAGAAGAGAAGTGACCAAGTGTCGATAAATGAGGAGCACTCTCAATGACTGTCATTCATCTATTTTTTTTTTTACTGTTGTTTCTTTCATCTTAATTTCAGTGACTTTTTAACATGACACCCAAAACATCATTTTAAGACCATTTTTATCTGTTTATTTAACAGTTGCATAATAAATTTAGAGTTGTGATAATAAAAACAGAAATAAGATTAAAGAAAAGCTAATGAAAAAGTAATAATGGTATTATATATCTTGGCTATTTATAAAACTATAGGATTTTCTCCATCTTAATTTCAATTGCTTTTTATTGCAACTTCTAAATTCCCATTCTATGATCATTAGTAAGCTGTTTGGGTTGGAAAATGATACCAATCTGTGTCTCATCAGAAGTTTCATTTCTTCTTTATTTTTGAACTTTTCGTTTTTTTTGTTTTTTTTAATCATTTCATCCCAAGCAAGGTGATAAAGCTACTAAGATTCAAAATGTTAATGGTAGTGAAAGAAGCTAAGAAAAACATTTTTAGGGAGAAAGAACAATAAAAGAACAGATTTCAAGAATACAAAAGATGACAAATGACATTAGGTTTAATCTTTCGAACATCGTAATTAACAGGAAAGAAAGAGATTTCCACAAGTGACACATGCAAGAGAAGAAACTAGAAACTACAAATAATTTAGCAATTGTGATAAAAATAAATAAAATTAAGGTAAAATAACTATTAGTTCAAAATTAATAATAATTGACACTGCTTCATTTTATTAGAAATAATTAATTTATATTTGGGGGAACCAACTGTAACGACAAATGTATTATCCTAACTACTAATCATGCATAACACAAATAAATAAAAATAAATTTGTATTGCATTTCTTGGTATTTGTATGGCAGTGATGGTATACACAATGAATTAAAGAATACATTTCTTAACCCCACTAATGGATGGATTGAGCTTCCATTTATATTCAATAATGTTCAAGCAAGAAAATAATGCTATGGAGACAGCTAGAAAAAATGAAGGTTTCATAGTCAAGATGTCATAATTAATGAGCAAGTATGAAATTGGTTTGAAAATTTAAATTCTAGAGAAGATGAGTTCAGATTGGGACATTCATAGAATTTTGATGATCAATCTTTGGCATCACTAGTGGAAAGCAATCCATGGCAAAGTACTGTAGAATGAACAAGATATTAAATGCTTGCAACATACCATATACTAATACTTAGTTGCATGGATATTCAAAGGATGCTGAAGATACCATGGACCAAATATGTGAGGAAACTTTTATTTAATATTCAGGAAGAGACAGCTGAAGTTTCTGGGTCATGTAATGAGAAACAAGTGCTTCGAGAATCTGATAGACAGAGAGAGGGAAAGAGAGACAGGGGAAAGTGATGCGTGAGATACTTGATGAGCTTGAGCAAGTAGATGGTAGAGCAGGATTTGGGAGAAATGCTAAGAGGAAAGGAGTTAAGAGATATAAAGGATAGAAAGATGTGGAGAGCCATGATTTCTTATGTCTTAAGGGCCACAGCATATAAAAGAAAGTATGTTGATGGCTAATTGAGACTCTAGTCCAAAATTAAACTGACCTCTAGTCCAGTTGAGAAAACAACAATGTTAATTTTGAAGAAATAACTTTGAATTCCTCATTTACTTCATTTAATTTCAAAACCTCACATTAACTCTGATTTTGATGAAATAACCTTTAATTCCTCAATTTACTCTATGGAGCTTGAAAACCTCACTTTAACACTGATTCAGGCTATAAGTTCAATTTTAACCAAGTACTGATTTGAGCTGAAACTCTGATTCAGGCTGAAATTATAGTTCAGGTTAAAAATTGAGTTCTTCAAATCACAAACTCTGTGTAACTTCAAAACCTAACGTTACAAAACCTCTCCCTTTAACTCTGATTTCTTGGCATTTTCAAGAAATAAAATTGATTTTCTCGATTTACAAAAATTTAGGAGATATTTTAAACTGAAGTTAAAAAAAATTTTAAATTCACAAAGTTTTCACATTACCTTAAACTCAATATAAATGAGAAACTTTTAAAATCACCAATTTCTTAAGCTATTCTAAAATTTGAATTTTTAACACTTTCCTCATCATCTATTCACAAATTCCAATGCTGGATGTTCAACCATCAATTTTGAGATCATCCTGATTCCCAAAAAGGTAATCCCAAGTTTGGCCTGAGTTAGAGGGGTTTCACACACACGCACACACACACACACACACACACACACACACACACACACACACACACACACACACACAATTTGTCATTTATTTATTTAAATTGCCGAATGTAAAATATATATATATATATATATATATATATATATAATACGACTATATGATTAGATTTGGATGACTGTTACTAGAAGGTATTTGTAATCTAATCAGTGAAGCAGCTGTTATGCATGCTCTTGAAGAAAGGGATGCAAGTTTGAGTTTTTCTGGATGATTTTTGATCCATATTGCTTCCAAATGATCATAAAATGACAATCTGGTAGTTGTAATAATGAAAAAAATGATATTAAACAAAAGAAAAAAAGAATCATAATTCACAATGGTGCATCTAAAAATGTTAATATTCTCTTAAATTCTTTATATTATAAAGACTTGTATGATATGATTGTGAATGCAAAATACAACATTGAATGAACTTAACAACAAATTCATTTCATGCTTTATTGTAAATTTTGCTTGGTTCATGAAGAGAAACATATTTAAATGTGGCAAATGCCTGTTGATATTTCAGTTTTATACAAACTGATATTCAGGACAAATGGTCCAAATAATAAACTTGGACAAATTTTTTTTTTTTTTTAACATAATTTTATGCAAAATTTGTTATCAAAAGATGAATAATTTAAGAAAGAAGTAAAAAAAGCTGATGCTAAAAAATGACAACAAAAAACAAGTTTGCTACAAAGAATATGGATTAAACTTTTCAGATTTACAAAACTGAATGCAATGAACTGATAGTTTTCTATGAGAAAACTGTTTTCCTGTCTTACACAAAAAAATGTCACAGAGTTTTATCAAAATTATTTTAAATTTTTATTTTGAAAATATAATGGAATAACTAAGAAAGTTCTAGTTTTAGTAGTAATTGTGTCAAGTTTTAAGAAAATAGTTAAAATTCTGGTCATTGTAAGTTTTTCATTGATTAAATCAAAGTGGAACTAATAATGAATTTAACAGATACAAGTAAAATATATTGTTAATGAAGTATATTCCATGAATTTGCATTTAAAACATGAGGAGGCAGGAACTATTTGAATCAAAATCCAAGTCGCTTTGCTGAAAAAATTCATGAACCCGGTATTTATGAATTGACTTATAAACAGTTGAATGAGATTTGTTTACACAAGAACTTCCTGATTCATGATAAGAACACTTATGTCATCATGTCTACTGAAACTACAATGTGTAAATGAAGTTATTTGATCTCTTAAGACTTCTATGTTTGTCTTTGTTCTTACCTTAATCATGTTTACTTTTTGATTACTAATGAAGTAGCTGTAGAACAATATTAAATGTCTCATTGTACTTTGTGATAAATTAAATTCTTTTGGGATATTTCCGTGACAGTTGTCCCCAAGAAAGATTGATATTTTAATTTTCTTCATGAGCCCATTATATTTTAGTAGCATTAGTGATTTCAATTGAAGTAAATGATTTCACTTTTTAATGGAAGAACAGAACTTGAAAAACTGACAGTAACAATGGCAGGAATATCTGTGTAATTCAAAGAATATTTTTTTCTTTCCTTTATTTTTATTCCTATCTTTTGAACATTATTATGATATTAATGCTCAGTTTCTGATTTCTAGGCATGATCATTTTTTGATATGAAAAATATGTATTTCATACTATAGATGTTTCCTTTCTTCCATCACACTGACTTAACAACATCAATAATAATAATAATAATAATGTTGTTTTTCATATTAATGAAAACAATTTTTCTTCTGTCATAATGTTCTTTTTCACTGGAATTTATTGTCATATACTTATAAAAGTTGAACAGAATTTTACCAATTATTTTTTTTATTTTTTCATATTTCTTCTGTTCTAAATGTAAATATTAAATATAAATTCAAAAAATTGAATGTGGTTGTTGTCATTATTACAGAAGTGAACATAACAAAAACAACAACAATAATGATAATGTTGTTTTTATCTTAAAGAAAATGATTTTTTTACTGTGGAAAATTCCTGGTATTTAAGGTGTTCAAAAACTTTTGCCAAAATTTAATTAATATGAAGTCTATTGTTTCTTTTTTTTATTATGACGATATACGATGACAAAGGATATATATATAAATATGTATAAACTAAATGTGGTCAAATTATTGGTAAAACTTCAAAATACAATCCTACAAACATTTACAAATCAAATAAACAAATCTTGAAACAATAAATCAAAAAAGAAAAAGCAACCAAGCCCCAAAAAATACTTGGTCTGAAGATTGCATTGAGGTGTGAAACTGACAGTCACCAAGCACTGTTGATTTCTATGTTTACATTGTCTATATCTGTGAATGATCTGTCTTTGATACTAAGTACTCTTACCCCCCCACCCCACATTATCCTATGTCTATGGTATGACTCAGTTTCATACGTTATGCAATCATCAGGTGCATATTTCAAACTGCGCACTCTCATATGTATATTTATTAATATACTTCACTATATATATATATATACTTAAATTTGTCATTCAAAATTATTCTTGATATATGAAATTTTTTTATATATATCAATATCATATGTTTATATATATATATATATATATATCCATCCAAGTGAATAAGGAATGAAGAAAATATTAGCAATGTTTGAAACATTAATTTAAAACAGTGCTCAATATAAAAATAGAGCTATGAATATTTATTATAAATTATAGTTTAGAACATGTACATATTCTGATCTACTACAAAGTTTACATTTTGTTTCAACATTGAAAGGACATGAAACCACAGTAAATTGCAAATTTTTTGGCAAAGTGTTCAGAGCCATCATCAATGCCGAGGTGGTTCAACATATCACTGCCCACAGACTATTCTCTGACAAACAGTATGGTTTCCATTTCACCAGGTCTACTGCTGATATGCTCATGACCATCACTGAGTATGTACACCAGGCTCTCGACAAGCACAGCAAAACCGAACTGTTGCCCCAGATATCTCCAAAGTGTTTGACAGTCTGGCATACTGGTCCTCTACGCAAAGTGTGAGGTTATGGTATAACTGGACAATTGTTTGACCTTATCCAGTCATTCCTTTCAAATTGCACAAAGAAGGTAGTATTGAACGACATGCCTCCCAATACTATCATACGAACGCGGGTGTTCCTCAAGGCTCTATTCTAGGTCCTATGCTTTTCCTTATCTACATTAACGATCTCCCAGATGTGATAAGATCCCTAGTAGGCATATATGCTGATGACACTACTGTTTATTCTCACATTGATCAAAAATCTGCTGAGGCTGACAAAGCAAACCTCGCTGCCAAGCTTGAAAAGGAGCTCCAATCCGTGGTAAACTGGGTAAGAAATGGCTCATGAATTTTAATGCTTCCCAAACGAAGCTGCTATATATCAACCATCATAGACAATCGCTCCTACCCCCTATTAACATGAATCAGGCTAGCCTCCTTGAAAGCAAAACACTGCGTTTCCTTGGTTTAACTCTCACAACAGACCTCAAATGCAATGACAATATAGAATCCATAGCTAAATCCGCTGCTAAGAAAGTCGGTTCTCTGTGTAGGGCCAGGAAATTTTTTCCACCTGAAACGATTCTGCACACATATAAATCTACTATCCGACCTTGCATTGAATACTACTGCCATATCTAATTGAGTGCTCCTGCTATCCACCTAGATGTCCTTGACAAAATCAAATGGAGAATCTGTAATGTGAGCAATCCCGACTTGGCAGCTCAGATACAGTTACTTTCTCACCGGTGCAATGTGGCTTTCCTGTGTCTCTTCTACAAATACTTTCATGAATTCTGCTCCGATGAACTATATATAAACTTACTCGAGCCACAAGATTAGCAACTAGGTCCCACCCTTTTACTGTGAAACCACTAAATTGTAAATGCAAATTCTACTTCACCAGCTTCTTTTCTCACACTTCCAACCTGTGAAATTCCCTTCCATTTATTTGCTTCCCCAACAGCTCCAAGAATTTAAATGTAAAGTCAATAGTCATCTCCTATCTCACTAACCTGCATCCTGTCTCTCATGCTCCTTTCTCTGTTCACTCCATTTTCATCAGTATTCTCATCCTTCTCTTACCCACTTCCTGACACCCCCTATAACCTGTCACTCTTTCTCATAACATTCCTCTTATGTAACCCCCTGCAAAACAGTGGCAGTAAACTGCCTTGCTTGGGGCATTATGATTATAAAAAAACCACATTAAAGAATTAACCTTACAATCATGCTAAACTTGCAAAATCTAAAGTCAGGACCTCTAGAAATTATATACCTTTATAGTATCAATCTTAGTACCATGATATACACTTTTAACTGTATGAGGTCTAACCTTATATATTGTTACCTCTAATTTTCCCTTTAATTTATACTGTGATCTAATTAAGGTTTTCTATAAAAAAAACAAACAAATATTTCCTTAAATTTTGAATTAATTTTAAACATAAAAAGAACCCCTTTAATAAATTCTAAGCCTATGTATAGGATTTCACCATCCTTCAAAGGAAAAGTAAAAAAAAATTGTAGCCTTATACTTCACAAATACAGATATGTTTATCCACTACCAATTCCTCTCTCATCTTAACCCATCCTCTCCTACTCCATCCCTCCCCATATACATTTTCTTACTTCCTCTTTGTTAAACCCAAAGGCCTGGTCATAAAAGGCTGTAAAGGAACATACCTTATTATCTACGGTTAAACCTGTCTCTAAACTTTTCAACTTGTCCATTAACCACTTCTCTCCTTCTCCCCAATTTTCCTCTTTTTGTTCAAATTCTAATTTACAATTTTCAATTCTGATTTCTCATTTTCTCTACCCAACTTACCTCACACAAAATTTACCAATATAAGGAAAAGAATTTTCCATCTCTCTTCACATTACCTGATGAGACATTGTCCTTTCAGTGTCGAAACAAAATCTACACTTTGTAGTAGATCATAATTTGTACATATTCTAAGCTATATATATATATATATATATATATATATATATATATATATATATATATATATAGCTCTAGCCAAAAGTTTTGCAACACTATGTAGAAGTATAGTTTCAGATATTTTTGAATACCGAAAGTAAGTGAAACCGTGAATAATCAATAAATAAGATATGTTTAATTCGCTTGTGCAAATTTTAAGTGATTTGCATGGGCGAGTTCTCGACTCTATGAAATGAGAAGGAATATTTTTTTCTGAGAAGAAGAAAAAAGAAGAGCGTAGAGGTTGGACCGTATTTTTTTTTTTTTGAAGCGCATATTTGGCAGACAGAGTGAAGTGAAAAGCGAAGCGGAGAGAAGAGATTGGACAGTAATTTTTTTTTTAACCAAATTATTAATTCTGTACATTTAATTCTGATCCAAATGGGAAAAGGTCATTGTTCCGAATCTGAACGATCTGCAATCATTGCTTTACACAAAGCCGGTCTTAGCTGTCGTCAGATTGTCAAACAAGAGCAGGTTCATGCATCAACGGTCACAAGAATAGTCCAGAAGTGGAAGAAAACTGGAAAAATCGAAGTTCGGGTTCGAAGTAGTCGTCGAAAAGTGTCTACAGAGCGAGATGACTGATGACTGGTGCGACTTAGTTTGTCTGATCGACAGGCCAGTAGTCAGCAGTTACTGAAGGAATGGTCCAGCGATGGTGTGGAAGCTTCAGATCGCACAGTACGGTGGCGTTTGTTGACGAAAGGATTGATGTCAAAAAGACCTGCAAGAAAGTCACTTTGACACGAAAAAATATAAAAGATCGACTGAATTTCTGTCGAATTCATAAAAGCTGGACTGTAGAAAACTGAAAAAGGTGATTTTCTCTGATGAATCACTTTTTAGCTGCTTCGCTAACACTGGATCAATTCGCGTCAGAAGACGAGTCGGTGAAAGATTCCACCCTGATTGTCTGCTATCCATAGTCAAGCATCCAGACCTCGTTCATATTTGGGGGTGATTCTCCTTTCATGGCGCCCGAGAATTAGTGATTGTACCCAAAGGTACGTCAATGAACAAGGAATGGTATATAGACACTATAAAAAATAGACTACCACAATTTTTGATGGAACACTACCCTGATCGAAATGCGGTGTTTCAACATGATGGTTCACCTTGCCATAAAGCAAAAGCTGTGACGAAGTGGTTCGAGGAAAATAACTTCGGCGTTCTGCAAAACTAACCTAGTAATCAATCTGATCTCAATCCCGTTGAAAATTTATGGTCAATCCTGGAACCAAAGGTGCGTGAAGCTGCTCCAAGAACAAGAATTGAACTTGAAGCTGTCCTACAAATATGTTGGACTTCTATTAGATCTAACCGTTTAAAATCACTAATTGAATCCATGCCAAAGTCAATAAAAGTTGTTCTTAGTGGAAGGTACAACAATAATAATAAATAATTAATAATTCTTTTTACTTTGAAATAGTTTAAATTATTCTTTTAAAATGCTAAAGCAAAAATAGTTGTTTTGTTATCGATAACTCGGATTTTTTATGGTGTTTCAAAACTTTTGGCCAGAGCTATATATATATATATATATATATATATATATATATATATAACATTATTAAAAACGGATTTCATTTTTTATAAGACTTTTGTCAAGAAATTATTTCAAAAAATAAATTCTGATGTGCTTTGTCAAATATTGTCTAGTAGGTTAAGCCAAGAATTTTTCACATTCATTCTCTCTCTCTCTTTCTTTCTTTCTTTCTCTCTCTCTCTCTCTCTCTCTCTCACACACTCACGAGATTGACTGATTAGAATGATAATCTCATGAGCCATTGCTTGTGTAGTGCATTCATAGTTTTCATTAATGGATGCTCTATTATTCTGGCCTTGTGAAATACTAAGCCGTTTGAAAATGTTTACTTTCGAAGCTTGTTTGGTGAATCAGAGAATCAGGTAGTTGCACATAGTTCTGGTGATGTCGGTGTTTGAGTAAGTGATTATTTCAAATGCTGAGTTTCAAGGCTTGCAGGCCTTTTTCAGCTGGAAAATTGTACTATAATCTTTAAAATTTAATTCCCCACCCCATTTAGTCTGATGTTCTCTCTTACACGCACACGCACACGCACACACACACACACACACACACACACACACACACACACACACACACACACACATGCACTTTGTATCTCTCTCTTACACACACAGACTCTTTGGACGTTGGCACGAAAGACTAAAAAGTAATAGTTGGTTTTTCCTGATATCGATATCAAATTTTCTGCACTATTGTAAGAACTGCAGCCTTGAAACTTCTGAATATCGTTTCTTATGTCTTTGTCTATGAGTGTATCAAATTTGATTAAAATCGGACCACTCCTTCTATAACCCGATTTTTTCAATGATCGATTTTCGATATTTATCTGGGGTACCTCGACACAAAACTTAGCTAAGAACACTCGCAAACGCTTATAGTACAACTGTGTAAATTTTCAAGATAATCGGTTCAGCCGTTTTGGAGTTTATAGGTAACGGATACACAGACACACACACACAAAGTTTCATTTATAAATAAGTTTAGATATATAATATATATGTCATCCGCAGACAGATCTGTTTTGCTGTATCACAGCTCATCAGTACGGTTAGACATCCGATTACCTTTTAACCCAGGATTGAAACCCGACCCAACTAGCGTCAGCCGGCGATTCTGCCTCTGAGCTATGGGCGCTCGGCAGAAGAAGGTAGATTTTTAGCGTATGATGTATCATACACCAATAGCCAGAGTGTTCTAATTCATTACTGAATGAGCGATGCGTAGATGCTAGAGTAGCTACTGTTTTTTTCAAAGTCTACCATTCTTCCAGGGTGCTCAATCAGGGTGTGAGAGCGTATATATATATATATATATATATATATATATATATATATATATATATATAATGTGTTTGTGTGTGTTTGTGTGTGTGTTGTACTTAATTGTGATACTTTTTAGTGCCAAGGTTGTTGTTTTCATGGGTTTTACTGATAAAATGCACTTTGGCAAGCAGGGTTTTATCGTAAAGTGCTTGATATCAGGGTGTAGATGGAGCGCTGATAAGTACAAAGAGTTTGTCTTTTTAACAGAGCAGATTAATGCCTAATCTCATGAACCATTGCTTGTGTAGTGCATTCATAGTCTTCATTAAGGCAAAACAGCCCTGACGAGTGAGAACATCATAACAGTGCCATCAAGAAACTTTGAAGTCGGCATGAATCTGCTCTGGCAAGGTGACAAACTCAAGTGACAGCGACAGCATGAAGATGCCAGATGTTCCTACTAATTACTCTTTGTCCAAAATTAATTTGAGCAAATATTTGTAGTAACACATCCACTCAATAAGTCCCGGGCCTGACATATAGATAGCGCCACTAATAAAAAATCCATATGATTTTTATGAAGTGCTAACCTTCAAATGGCACATGACCAAATTTGGGACCAATATGGTTATTAGTTTACAAATTACAGTTAAGTGAAGCTACTGTCGCAAATTTTCAAAACAATGGAAAAATCTGAATTTCGTGTGTTGATAAAGCATCGCTGTCTGTTGGGAAGAAATACTGTTCAATCAAAGCAATGGCTTGATAAGTGTTATTCGGACTCTGCTCCTTCGGAAACAACGGTTGAGAGGTGATATGCTGACTTTAAACACGGTCGTATAGACACAGATGATTTTGAACGCTCAGGTTACCCAAAATTGACAGTTGTCCCAGACCCCACCCCAATCCACAAACTTGTTTTGGACGATCGTATATTGAAGTTGCGTGAGATAGCAGAGGAGTTGAACATATCAGAATAAATTATCAGAAAGTTGATTTGGAAAGTAATTTCGTGGCTCCCAAGTGTAGATTCACACCTCACAGGATGTCAGTCGCTATTATCGATATATGAACTCTTGGTCGAATCAGCTGTCCTTAGAATATGCACACATGTGATAACTGTGTGAAAGGAGGATATACCATATTTGCGTCTTATAAGAAGCATTTTTCCTATGAAATATCTCCCAAAATCACTCTGCGTCATGTAAATCGAAGATCGGTGATGGGAGTTAACTTCTCTTTTATTTATTACATTCTAAATAGCTACCATAAATTTGCTATTTCGTCTCGGTCTGTGATGAATTTATCATGATTCAGTCAGTTAAGTGCCATACATGATACACGCTCAAGGGATCATGTCTCGAAAGAGACATGACTGACTGGGCAGAAGAATATCCCGCAGTAGGTTGCCATTGCTTTCTGCGGTAGACTGGTTGCTGACCAAGGCTATAGAACCTAATGTGTCCTGTTGTTTTAACCCATAACTGGAGGGAATAAACGGATTAATACCTTTCCCAAGGGTATTTGCGCGTAAGTGAATGCAAGGAATTCAACTGGAATTCGAACTCGGCTCCCCAATTTGTCGTTCTGAGTCGATATCCACTGCACCACAGCACACATCCATATCATGATTAGTCAGGTTTAAATGCTGAAATATGTTATTTAGTGGCTATGAAGTACAAAAAAACCCCAACATTTTTCCTATTTTTTCCTTCAAAATTTAGTGGGTGTCTAATGCATCAAAACGTCTTATAAGCAGTGAAATAAGGTACAAGCGCTTAATCCTAAAGGGAAAAGACATCCTCGTGAGAAGAATTTACGTTCGGAGAAAAAAGTCCCCGAGTTACACACCTATTCATTAATATTAATTGACGGATTAATTTAACTCATGAGAGATTTAATCTAATGTTCTTATTAGTTTTTACATATTTAGAAGATCCATGTTTGAAGAAAGGCCTCATGAATAAACAATTTTACTTATGATAGATTTGATCTAATGTTCTTAGTACGATAACATTACTTGAGTAATTTTGCAGGCCCATTCACATTAAAGCATTTGCAATAAGCAATTAAAACGAAATAATTGGTAATTCATATACGAGATAAATTATTATTATTATTATTAATTTTTAAATTACGCGTTAAAAACAGCAGGGGGTCGATGACAATCTATACCACGCGTGCGCATGAGATGACGAGTAGCTATCCGCGAGCAGTAAGCCATTTTTCAGTCGAGTGACAGAGAGCAACGAGGTTAGATGTATAAACGCTCTATTCATTAAGGAACAGCGCTCCGTGGTGTGATTTCTGTGGACAGAGGGAGTCAGTCAGTTAAGTGCCATACGTGATACACGCTTTGGGCGATCATGTCTCGAAAGAGACATAACTGACCGGGAAAAAGATTATCCCGCAATTGGTTACCATTGCTTTCTGCGGTAGACTGGTTGCCAGCCAAGGCTATAGAACCCTATCTGTCCTGTTGTTTAATCCATAACTGGAGGAAAGAGACTGATTAATACCTTTCCCAAGGGTATTTGTGCGTAAGTGAATGCTATGAATTCAACTGGAATTAGAAATCAGTTCTCCGATTTGTCGTTCCGAGCCGATATCCACTACACCACAACGCACATCCCCAGAGGGAGTCAAACCCGCAAAAAATTCATATCCGGGTGTTGGCGCAGTATGAAGCACGCACCATGAATAAACGAAAGGTTTAGGGGTGGAGAGAACTCTTTAAAGCGGGAAGAACAAGTATAAGGGGTGAAAGTCGATCTGGTCGCTCATCAACGTCGCGTACGGAAGACCACACCCAGAGGGTGGATGCCATGATCAGGGAAGATCGACAAATCACGTTAGCACAACTGGCGGCAATCATGGGCATCGGCTATGAATCTGCACAAGCCATAGTGCAGGATGATTTGGGGTAAGTGTTTGGTTCCCAAGCAAGTGGTGCAGATGTAGCTTCGTGAGCATCCGAAAAAAATTCTTTTTCAAAAGGGAAGAAGATTATTGAACGATACCATAAGTGCATCGCCATGCAGGGGGGACCGTGTCGAAAAGGTAACATGCATATGTTCTTCATCAATAAAAATAAACGTGTTTCATGGAAATTGTCTTTACTATTTGATTTAGCCTCGTGTAATGTTTGTCTACTTATTGAAGACACACAAGTTTGAATGGTAGCCATTTGTAGAAATAACCTACTATGTGCGTCTCATGACATGACCTACAAAAACATGCATAGTATTCGTATGATTTGGTGTTATCTTACACTTGTCTCTATTTGAAATGATCACCTCTATTATAATTTGGAAGTATCAAAGCAATATTGGACGTGCAGATGGTATAATGATTAGCGGCTCAGAACAAGAAATCGTTCAGCTGCGTTCGAATTTCAGTCGAGTTGGTTACACTCATTTGGGGAAGGCATGAATCCATCTCTTCCTCTCCTAGCTGGAGGTTAATTAGCAGACATGCAAGATTCTCTACTTGTAGTTGGCTACAAGACAAGGGAAAGACAACTCTGAATGCAAAATCGTATGGCGGGGCATATACTTGAACTGTAACTAAGGTCCGGCCAGCATAGTTGCAGTATAAACCACAAGTTGGCCCTGTAGGTGTTGTAGATACACAAATAGGCCCTATCAGATGGGCATACTCGGAAACGAGCACCCTAACTGAAAATGGGAAATCACATTGATTCGCAGTAAGCCTTAATGACAAAAACTCTGATAATATAATGCAGCAGTTGAAAAATAAAGGAATTAAACACAAGCTTCATTAAGGTAATTTTTAAGTTCACGAGCTCGGCAAATATATCCATTTAAGTAATAGCATTTTTAAAAAAAAAACACTATGCTATGTGTTGTGTCAATAACGACTGTAGAATACTATGAGATATAAAATGTTTTTTTGTTAGTCTTCTATAAATTATTATTTTTTTGCCAACTAAAAAACTCAATTTCTGGTATTAGTGTTGGGGTCAAACTTTAACAGCAGCTTAGTCTTAGAAAGACAGAAAATATTTCAACTCTTCTTCTTTAAATGTCAGTGTTGATGAGTCAAATTCTTAGATTTTTCTGCTTTACTCGAAGAAGAGTAAATGTTTTCAAAAATTTGAAATAAGAAAAAACAATACAATCTAGGGTGTTTAGTAGGCAGGAGTTAAGAGTTTTCCTTTTCGTTTTTGTAGTGAGGACTAACGAATAAAGCCTGAAACGTTTTGTTCTCTTTCTTTCCAGTGAGAAAAATAAAATGCGTCTTAATTCTTTTTTTGCTTTTTTTGTTTTAAAATTACGGACGTTGGTTTTTAGTGAGGGATAAGTAAGTAAAAACCTTGGATTTGTATAATTTACGTATATCCATATATTTGCCTCGCTCATACAAACACAAAAATTGCCTTTCAAATATTGACAAACGAAAGTAAGTTCACATTAATAAGAATAATATTCTCTTTTTATTCCCGTTTAACAGAGTTCGTCACATTAGGAAAATAATTTGTCAGATCCGAAACATTTGAAGCTAATGGCTGTTTTAGTAATAACCTCCATAACCTCCATAGCCACCGTGACCAAAACCACCATGGCCATAGCCGCCATGTCCGCCGAAACCTCCATGGCCATAGCCGCCATGTCCAAAACCTCCATGGCCATAACCTCCATGGCCAAAGCCTCCATGACCATATCCTCCATGACCAAAGCCTCCGTGACCGAAGCCTCCGTATCCATAGCCACCGTAACCTCCATGACCGAAACCTCCATGGCCGTATCCATAACCAAGACTTCTGCGTTCGCGCAATTGGCTTTCTTCAGCCATGGCAGCAGCAATGAGAAGAGCGACAAAAAGAAGGAATTTCATGTTTGGAGATTTTCCTAAAAAAAAAAAAAAAAAATGAAATCATCATTTTTTTAAGAAAAAAAATGTAATTAAAGTTTTGGGAAGAAAAGCGACCATTTATCGACTTAGATTTTTTCCCGCCCTGTCCGGATTATTTTTTACATTCTCACTCGCGAACTGTTTTTGGTGGGTTTGTGTTTACAGACCTTTTTCAGAATATATATATATATATATATATATATATATATATATATATATATATATCAGCATGCAGTGTGGGTATAGAAGAATCTAAAGGCGTATCCTGTACATACAGTGGTAGGATAACTCTCTAAGAGAGCTCTAAATATATATGTATATAAACACATATAGAGCAAATATAAGAAAAATTAAGACAGACACATTATTTCATGGTGAATCGGAAGTATGGCCTATTTCAGGCGAACCATCGTCAGCTTCCGTCTTTATTTTACAAAGGATTTACACGATTTTTGTAAAATAAAGACGGAAGCTGACGACAGTTCGCCTAAAATAGGCCAATACATCCTATTCACCATGAAATAACTTATATATATATAAGTGTGTAGGATGAGGCGACTTGGGAGTTATATCTCGATAAATGGAAACACCCTCAGTCTGAGTGGGCCGGGTTACCCAACCTGACCGTTAGGAAGAAGAATTGAAATGTTTTCGATTTCCAAGACGTTTTATTTAGCTGCTCATTTATAGCTTGTTTCATGATGAGCAATTTTTCAAATTGGGCGCTGTCTCAGAAGTGTCCTACAAAAACAAGTACCTATTTTGAAAAATCGCTAACCATGAAACAGGCTGTAAATGGGTAACTAAATGAAAAATGTTATTTTATACATGTATATACATATACATATATGCATGGTAGCTATCGATTCGTTGAACAAGTATGACCATTGCTGACAAGTTTGATCAATGTTTTTATTTTATTGTGAGAACGACAATGGCTCTTAAAACCAGCAAGTAACTTATGCCTTTAATTCTCACTAGATACTCTCTACTTGTGGCCTTGAGACAAAAATAAGTTACATTTAATAAAAAGAACATTCCTGCAGATATTAGAAATGTTATGTTTACGTTCTCACTTATCAAAACTAGATACCCAAAAATGATTTAACAATGTTACAATATCATTGAAAATTTTCTCGAGACGGTCAAGTCGAATAATCCTTTATGGGGTTATATAACTCCAGAAACTTTAAAAGCTGTTCATATTTTCAAACGAATTTAAGCCTGAGAAAGGTTAATTTGGATTTTAGAAGAATAGTCATTTTAAAGCTCGAAAACACGATCGCCAATTCTTTGAATTAAATCGAGAAATATATATTTTTCACTGACTGAAAGCAAAAGTGAACGAAAACATTTTAAGTTTTGATTTCATGCTTTACATTTTAAAATATTAATACATTAAAATATTTTGAACTATTAAATTTATTTATAATTGAAATAAATACGTGCAGTGGAATAATTTTAAATTAGCAGAACTTTAGAAATATCTTTAAAGGAGATTTTAAACAGTTTAAAAAATTTGGGCTGATTCTGCAGTTTTTTACGTTATTTTTAATTTCATAGATTCTGTTTACCAGCACTTTCAAAACTAATCCATTTAATAATTGAAATATTTTTATATTATGTAAGATTTCAGCTCGGAACGTGAAATCGGAGAGCCGAGTTCGAATTCCTGTTGAATTCGTTGTATTTACATTCACGCAAATACCCTTGGGAAAGGTACGAATCCGTCACTTTCTTAAATAGCAAGAGAGATTGAATTCTATACCCTTGGTTGGCAACAAGTCTACCACAGAAAGTAATGGCAACTTACTGAGGGAAAATCTTCTGCCAAGTCAGTCATGTCTCTTTCAAGAGATGATCGCCCAAGCATGTATCACGTATATGGCACTTAAATGACTGACTTATATATGATACTTTATATTGTGTCAGTTATAACTGTCTGAGACTGATTTTATGCAATTTCAAAACCGGAACATGACTAAACTTTTTCAGAAAATCAGTTGTTAAAAATGAGTATTTTTCTACTTTGAATCATAATAAAATTGTCAAGAAACCTTTTCGCTTTTTTATATCTATAATGCTTGTATGAAAGCAAACCTTTTCAAACGAATGTCAAAACAGATTTTTTTCTTCTTAATTCTGCATCGATAGATCTCACAAAATGGAGGATAAAATAAGCGCCAACAACAAAAATGAAAAAATATTCCACATAAATAATAAATTTTGAAAAATAAAGAAAAAAAAAAGAAGTTTTCTCACCTATTTCTAATAAAAACTGAATAATGTACCTAAAACATGAGATTCCGTTTGATGCCGTTGACAAAAAAGACTAAAAACAAAAGTTCTTAAAGATTATTAACATTATAAACTTCCTTTCGATAAAAAAAGTCAGATCAAGAGCAGTGATATCAAGAAGACTTACTATTTAATTACCTTTTTAATTTATTTGATGACGCAAGCCTAGATGTTTAACAAAATAAATATGATCCTCAAAAGTCGGAGTTAAGGATTTTGGTAATATCTATCATAGTAAACATCCTAATATTTTGTAATTGCGGAAAACTTACTAAATATTAATAAAAAAAAAAGAAGACCCGAACCTCAACCCCCAACCATTAAAAAACACATTTCCAACAATATAAACATGCGTGTTTTGCATAAGGCTTGTTTCTATGATTTTCTATATCAATTAATAAATAGCAAATTACGCAAGTGAACATTTTTTTTCGGTTTTCCGGAATAAATGTTCGATTTAAGAAAACGACTTGGCGATTTCTTTACGCGCTATATTATACATACGAGTATTTTTTTTACTTTTACTTCTGCCTTTATTGTGTCAAAAATCATTTAACTAAGTACAGAAGTTACACTATATTTAGGTTTAAGATTTTTCATTTTCGACATCCTTTTTTTTTTTTAGATTTTAGACTTTTAGATTTTTGTTTTACCTAAAGGATATGCGGCTAGTGTAACGGATATCGGAGCGAAAAGGGGAATTCCTGGCAAGTCTATCGTGTTCAATTTTGTACAAATGTCCTTCGGAAAATACATGAATCCGTCTCTTCTCCTTCCAGCTATCGGTTAAATAGCAAGGTAGACTGGGATCGCTAACCTTGATTCAGAGTCTAAGAAGAGGAAAGCTCCGAAATCCAAAACGCAGAGAAGGCAACAAGAAACCATTCCAAATGTCAGAGGTATCAAAGAAAAACAATCCGTGGAGAGTTACGAAGGCATATAGTATTAAAGAAAATACTTTTTTTTTTATCGAAAATTTGGAAGACTAATGTAAGAAACATACACAAGGAACATTTGAAAATAAAAGGGAAGATTTTCTCCTAAGTCCACGTTGTTGAAGATCAGTGATGAGATTAAGTAGAAGAGTGGAAAAACGAAAAGTCAAACGCAGAGAAAAAAGAATTTGCTGCACTTACCGCGGATGTTCAACTGGGTTGACTGAGAAAAGAGCAGTGACTTGAGAAGTCAACGATTCAGATGATGATTTGAATCTGAGTACAGATGCCGTCTTTTCGACAGTATTTATAGGCTCAGACAACACGCTGCGTCAGCAACATTTCATGTCACAGATAAAAAAAAAAAAAAAAAAGCGAGAAAGGAAGAAAGGAAGAAAGGAAGGAAGAAAGAAAACTATGGTTTTTGCTTGTTTGCATTTTTCTTTACAAAAACACGCGAATTATAGATAATTATAATATTGACAGCTTTTTAAATATGAGCACGTGTATATCTTCACGACACATAAGAGAGCATTTTTCTGTCTATCTTTTGTTTGTAAATATACTCTACTTATTTTAGCATACATTTGAATAAGTGCACCCACACTTATATATGGGGGAGGAAAGAGAGAAAGAGAGAGAGAGAAAAAGAAAGAGATAGATAGGTAGAGTGTGTGTGTGTGTGTGTGAGAGAGAGAGAGACGGAAGGAGAGAGAGAGAGAGAGAGCAAAAGAAACACGAGATAAACAGACACTCATGTTTTGAAGTGCGTTTTAATGCGCACCTTGCAGTGGCTGATCCACTATAATTATTTCTTTTTTTAAACATTTTTCTGAACAACTATCCGCCCACACAGTGTCGAGTCGTTGCCCATTGCAAGGCAGGTGCAACTCTGAAGTAGACAGTGACACCGTAATAAACATATCAAACTTGTACGAAGACAAAAAAAAAAAAAAAAAAAAAAAAGCTACGAGGACAACATACTTGGTGAAAAGTTATTGGGTCTTTGCTAATATCCAAACGCTTTCAAAAGACACTTAACATGCCTACTTCAGCTTATGATGAAAAGTGACTAAAGCACCTTCATATTGGGAAGAAAGACGAATTAAAGCCCAAAATAAGGAGCGGGAGGAGGATGAACATGGCGCAAATTGATGAGCATTAAGTATGTAATCAGCTGTAAGCACGAAATGAAAAGCAGGGGGGAAAAGGCAACGTTGTTTGGCGCTAGTCAAAATAATTCTTTTATTTGGCGATTATTTTGAATGCTGACTCAGGATTTAATGCCAGCTTGCTAAACCGCTGCTTAAAAAAATAACTGAATCCTTTCCTCCAGAATCAGAAAAACAGAATCATAGTGATTCTTAAATTCAAGAATCTTGTCGCACTTTGATCATTCTATCGATTATGCGGACTCTTTGTTGTTTCGATCGCTACCGTTTCTAGCATTGTTTCGTGTTCAAAGATTCAATATTTTCATCATTGCATCGATTATGCGAACTAAAAATCTCATCTTTATTGCTTCGTTATACTAGTTTTTAGCATTGTCTTATTTTGTTGTGTTATTCTATTCCAGTTTGTTAATGACTTTTACTTAGATTGATGCTAAAACATTTGAAAATCTTATAGTAAAAATTTACCCGATATATTTTAGAATTTGCTTTGTTATCAAAACCTATCTATCTATCTATCTATCTATCTATCTATCTATCTATCTATCTATCTATCTATCTATCTAAAGCTATACTTATATACATATATATATATGTGTGTGTGTGTGTGTGTGTTAAAGCAACTATTATTAAAGACAACAAACATTTTTTATCGATAATATAGACAAGTTATGTCTATTTTGTGTAAGATCCGTTCGTATGATCTGATTAGCTTGTTAGTGTTGTCATGGAAAGACGACAAGAAATCGTAATAATTGTTGATTTTTTTATTAGGTCTGAGCTTTCGGCTTACATAAGCCATTATCAAAGGATGAACATTTAATGTTCAGTGAACATAGAACATTTAAATTATTTTTAACAGAGTGGAGTTATACACAGAAAATTAGACTGGTCCATTTTTTGTGTCGCACATGGCTGTAGGCCGAGAAGGAATGGTGGTAGTTGGTTTTTTGTTCAATTGAGTGTATAGTGGCATGAGGGTGGGTCTGGGAACTGCTGCAACTATGGTGTAGGGGGGTAAGTATAATAACTATGACCTCTCCCGTCCATTATAGGCATTGAAGTATGTTAGTAGAGGTGTCGAAATTTATTTTATTTAGGCTAGGTTTAAACTGTTTGATGTAGATATCTTCTAGAATTTTAAGTTTTCGTTTATTATTTTCTTGTCTAAGTATATGCGTATTTTCAACAAGTGTTTTCCTAAGAAGTGTGTGTTGATAACCGTGGTGTTTTAAATGTCGGAATATGTTAGAATTTTCATTTAAGTGCAATGTAAGTCTCCGCGAAAGCGAGTTAGTAGTATGTCCAATGTAGGTATTATTTAGTTTGTTAGAGATACATTCTCGAAAGGGGCATTTAAATTTATACACTACATTGTTTTTTTGCAAATCGCTAACGGTGGGGGAGGAGTCGTTGCGGACGATTGAGTTAAATGAAATGAGTTAGCCGAGTTCGAATTCCATTTGAATTCCTTGCATTCACTCACGCGCAAATACCCTTGTTTCTTCCCTCCAGTTATGGGTTAAATAACAGGACAGATTGGGTTCTGTAGCCTTGGCTGGCAACCAGTCTACCGCAGAAAGCAACGGCAACCTACTACGTGATAATCATATGCCCAGCTAGTCATGTCTCTTTCGAGACATGATCGCCCAAGCGTGTATCACGTATGGCGCTTAACTGACTGATATATATGACAATACTGTTAATAAAATCAGCACAAGTATTATTATATTTGATAACAAGGAACGTAGGTATTCATATTTGATAACAAGGAACGTAGGTATTCATATTTGATAACAAGGAACGTAGGTATTCATATTCCAAAGCAGAAATTATGATCTAGAATTGGAATGAAAGCAGTGATGAAACATGCCCAGAACACATCATAAAAATTCAGTATGTGTAATTAGTAAATACTAAACACTGAAGATATATTGGTCTATGGATAATTTAAAACAAATTTAATATACGAGATAAGGAAATTAAGCATAGAATAGGCTAGGATATTTTTTCCACACTATAAGATGCTACAAACCAAAATATTGACTGAAAATCTCAAGTTATGTTCTCAAATAGCTTCAAGAACGAGAATCATATGAATGTCATACATGGCGCCTAACCCATTAAACTGTCAACAGCAAACTGCCATTTTGTAGCAACAACTAAAACGGATCGCAAATGTGATTCGATGAGAAAATTTAATGACATAATGAAAGTGTTTGTGTTCCGCACTACTTCGAAGAAAAAATTAGAACGGAAACCCTCATCATTATTAGAAAGAGCAATAGAAATTAGCTGACTTGAGTAGCCTATTTTTCGTTGTTTTAATAGAAAGCGTTTATAAATTGTAACCGACACTAGCACTGTCTGTTTGGTCAATGAACGCCAAATGTTTCCTTTTAAGAAAACGGATAATATTACAATTACCGTTATATTTAATGGGTAACCGCTTCTGAGTAGACCTAGCTGTTTTGTAAAGAATAAAATTAATGTCTACCGGCTTAGAGATAAAAAGTATTAATAAAGGAAATGTCTCCTCACGTCCCCAGTAATGCGCACTCAAACGTCGGAACTCTACTGTTATCATGCAATTTTTTATTTTATGGATGAGTCCCTTATGTAAAGATGTAAACTTTTGGAATCACAAGCTATGAATATTAGCATGCACTAGCGCTTTCCGGTTTACAATTTTGCTTACATTCCGTGTAAAGTATATATGATTATTTGTATATTATTCCCATTTTCTCGTTCATGCACCTCATTCTTTTTAAGTTAAGCAAAGTATTAAGAAACAGGAAAATTTCGTTAGAAGAAAACAAATGAGTGCTGAACTGTTATGTAATATCAGCCCTCTCACATGACAGAAAATGCTAGACAATCTTCTTTCCGATGAAGAAGAGAGTTGAAGCAACAAAAATGTAGTTCTACAGTAGCATGCTGGGAATCTTATGAACCGAACATGGAAGCAACGACGAAATATTTAGATAAAATAGAAACAAAAAAGACACATACATAACATCAGAGAGACAGTTGAAATTTTTAAGGTACATGTTGAGGAAAGAGGGCTTGGAAAATTTGATACTCATAGAACACATCGTTAGCAAGAGGGTTTAGACATCGAAAGACTTATTCCCCCCACCACCGAAAGTGTTGAGAACTCAAACACGTGTACTTAATATAACATTTATAATTAGAATAAATAATGTCAAATTATAACTTATCTTATGATTGAAGGTTATGCGGCGACCGATAGTAAATCCTGGCGGGTCTTCTAGTTCTTTTATAATCGTTTCATTGAATAAGTTGAAATAAATCCAGTGAGAAAACGTATCCTTGTATTGCTTATCGTTGTTTTTGGTTATCTTGTTTTCTATCCGCAATCTTACCTAGCAATTCAGTATTGTCGAATGCTTATACCCGAGTTGTTCCGTACTTAGCAGTAAGTACCCGGCGTTGCACGGGATGGGAAGAGCATAAGTCTACTTTTAATTTGTTTTATATGCCCCACATTTGCAGGCATTAAATACGGGAGATAACGCTTGTATTTTTGAAAGAGTTATTCTCCATGTAAAAGTTACTGTCTTTAACACACAAGACAAATATTCGAAAATAAGAAATTAAAAAAAGATTAAAATGAGGAGTACATGCAATTTCTTTTTCTTTATTGTGTAGAATAACAAATTTGTAAGGGGTGTGTAAGTTTTGAAACAAATCGGATGAAAAATGTGGAATTGTATGTTAATAGAAATCAGTGATGATACACACACGGATACACACACACTGACACATATCTTCAGTTATACTTATAGAGATTAAAATTTGGATATATAGGTAGAGTAACCTTTATCCTAAATTCCAAAATCCGAAAACTTTCAAAATCCGAAAGCTTTTCAGGTTCTTGCTACAAAAAAATTTCAGAAAGTAACATGGTAAGTAACATTATTATTGTTATTATGTTGCAGCGTTACATATAAAATGCTGAATTTTTCAACATTTTAATCAAGATACGACATTAATTATGTACATCCTCCTTCTACTTTCGGCTTACGACCATATCATGTTGAATACACCGGTTCTCGCTCGATCACCGAAGTTAAGCAACGTTGAGCCTGGTTAGTACTTAGATGGGTGACCGCTTGTGAATACCAGGTGCTGTAAGCGTTTAGTGACGGATATGCGTTGTGGTGCAGTGGATATCGGCTCGGAAAGAGAAATCGGTGAGCCGAGTTCGAATTCCAGTTGAATACCCTGCATTCACTTAAGCACTGGTAAAGGTATTAATCTGTCCCTTCCCTCCAGTTATGGGTTAAATAACAGGGTAGTAATTGGGGACCCTGCCTTTAAAAAAACAAAAAAACAAAACAAATCTCAATGAATCTTGATACTCGAAAAGAAAAAATGTATTACTAGACACAAAACTTATATAAAAACAACAATAAATTGTTGAAAGAAAAAGGTATTACCAGCAATAAATAAATAAAATTTAGTTGGCAGTAAATGACCCACCGAGGTTGATATGCCATAAAACGAAAACAACCAACCAACCTTGCAGTTTCTCAAATCTGATGTAGGAATAGTGTTTGGTGTTGCATTTATTTATATTTTTTGTAAGTAGTGATCATGTTTTTTTACACGTACAGAAAGTACATAGCATTTTTACGTGAAATCCTAATTAAAAATCCGTGAGAGCATTGTATGATTAACGTCATTACCTGTAAATGTATGTACATTAAATTTATTAAATTTGATAGAAAACTACTTTCAAGGTATATGTTATTTATATAAAACTACCCTCAGGCTAAGCATATAAGTTGTGTTATGAAAAGTGAAGGGATATCGTGTTTATGCTTGAGTTCCATTCCCAAACAGCCCCATTTTATGGATGCTATATACAAATTAAATAGTAAATTTTTTAAGTACCGCTTAGATGTGGCACAAGGCCGAAAGTATGGGGTACCCAGTAAGGATCAAACTCACTACTCAGTTGTAACAGGTTCTTGCGAGACAAGCTTGCTAGCTATTACACCACGCCGAGATGCCCAAATATACAAATTAAATAGTCTTTATTCCAAAACCCGAAAAAAAGTTCGCAAAACCGAAGCACTTTCGGTGGCAATAATTCTCAACCCTTAATAAATATACAGGATTAGTAAAAAATAGCCTTCGATTGACTAAGAACATTCTTCTTCTTCTTCTTCTTCTTCTTCTTCTTCTTCTTCTTCTTCTATGTGCCCTATCCTTTCAGGATGTAGGCGATGATGGCTTTCCACGTCTCCCTATCCCTGGTGGCTCTTAATATGTTTTTTCCTGTTACTCCACGCAACCCCCGTTCCGTCATCCACCTGATCAGGCCCTTCAAATATGTTATTCGCTGCCTTCCTCTGTGTCTTTTTCCATCTATCTGGCCTGTCAGTATCAGGTTCTCCAAGCTCTCCTTCCTCACTGCATGTCCCAGGAACTTCAGTTGTCTCTTCCTGATGCTCACTATTAGTTTTATTTTCAATGCCATTCTTTCCAAAACCTCATCATTGCTCACATGTTCGGTCCATGATATCCGCAGCATCCTTCTGTAAAACCACATTTCCGATGCTTCAAGTTTTTTCCTCATCTTCGATGATATTGTCCAGCATTCACTGCCATATTGAAGAACTGACATCACAAAGCAATCTAGCACTCTCTTATTTGTTTCTTGGGGATTTTTTCTGTGTCCTAGTACTTTACTCAGCTTCTGGAACGCGTCCTACGCCATGCCAATTCGCTTCGGATCTCTGTGTCGCACTTTCCATCTCCTGCTAAAACACTTCCTAGGTATTTAAATTTTTGCACTTGCTTGATTCTAGTATCCCCTACCTGTTTTTGGTATTTTGGGTTGTTCTTTTTGCTGACGACAATGCATTCGGTTTTCTTGCTGTTTATTTGTAGTCCTTTTTTGTAACTCTCCTCGGCTACCTTCTGTAGGAGGTCCTGTAGTTTTCTTTCCGTGTCTGCAATCAGCACTTTATCATCTGCATGTTGTTCAAATTTTGGCCTCCGATAACAAAGCCTGGTGTAGCATCTATAGTCCTTAAAATATTTTCGCTGTACAAGTTGAAGAGATCCGGTGAAAAGACACATCCTTATCTTACGTTCCTTTCTATCTTTGTGAATCTGCTGAAATCGTTACCTGTCCGTATGCAGGCAGTTTGCTGTCAGCAGAGATCCTTGATTACTCTGATGTCTTTTCCAAAAGTGTCGAGGTTGCTGAGCATCCCCATCAATTCTTTGTGGCATATTTTGTCGAATGCCTTCGCATAATGAATAAAACATAGGTACAAGTCTTTCTTCATTTGTATTGCCCTTTCGGAGAGCATCCTAATCATAAATATAGCGTTCCTTGTTCCAGTGTCTTTGACGAACCCACACTGTTCCTGTCCTATCTCTGGCTTGATTCTGCTTCTCGCTCTATTCATCAGAATTCTGACAATCAGTTTTGTAATGTGATTCATTAAGCTGATAGTTCTATGTAGTTCGCACTCGTTTGCACATGGCTTCTTCGGCAGTGCTATAAAAATCGACTTGCATCGGCCGTCTGGTATTATTCCACTAAGAACATTACTAACCTGTAATAATAACGAAAAGTGGCACTGGTTTAATGAGGAGCTCAGCCAGAGGACCGACAAATCGATCATCTTCTGCTCAGTTCGCTGTCTCGGTCACGTCCTGCGGCAACCTGGTCATCACCCCCACTAGAGTCATCTACCAGTTCGACCCGCCATCTGTGGGTTGAAGATGACTCCGGGGTAGAGTACGCAGTCGCTAGAATGACGTCAACCGCCAGGACATCCAGCAGATTAATCTGGCGCTGGAGAATCTTTCAACGCTCTGTCAAGACCGTGGGGACTGGAGAGACAAGGTGGCTCTCTTGGGTTCAACACCTTCATGACTTGAGATTTAGTAGTAGTAGTAGTAGTAGTAGTAGTAGCAGTAAAACAAAATATCAACAACATGATTCCAGTAATCTGAAAATCTGAATCTGAAAAACAATCGGCTCAGAACGACAAATCGGAGAGCCGAGTTCGAATTCCATTTGAATTCGTTGGATACACTTACGCGCAAATACCCGTGGGAAAGGGATTATTCGTCACTTCTCCCTCCAGCTATGGCTTAAATAGCACAACGGATTGGTTTTATAGCCTTGACGACTGACTGCAGGAAAATCTGTCCTATCAGTCATGTCGGTTTCCATGATCGCTTAAGTGCGTATCACGTACGGCACTTAACTGACTGAAGTTGTTAATGAGCACAACCCAAAACCCTCTTCAAGAACCCATTACCTTGGACTCAACTCAGTCCAGTGATAATTATTGTATTTTCTACCGTATAAGAAACGCTGTAAAAAGACTTAAAAATCACCTTGCGTCTTGTACTTCGATGGTTGGTTTTAGGTTGGCCCAAGGGTATAGGTTACAGTTATTAGGCTAGCACCTAAATACTCCTACTTGACACACTAAATCCCTGATGAATCTTGTTCATTTTTAGCTGCGTGTTATACACCGGTGATTTTTTAGTCATCTTGAAAATCTTTGATCTTCACGTGTTAGTATAAAAAAGAACAGACAAGTATGCAGCTTTTAATCCAGAAATATTCCAGAGTTGAATAGTTCTAGTTTATACCAGTCAACTCTCTTTGACAGTGACAAGTTGCATCACTTTAAAGCATCGAAAACTTCTCATCATTGATTCACTGCGCAAAATAAAAGTGTAAAAATGATAAAATATGATCAATTATACATATATCGCCCTAATATTGTCAATCGTGATGTGTTTTAGGGTTGCTCGAGTGAGCTCACAAATAGTAAACTGCGCTCCAGTTAATAGATTCTGAAACGATACCAGTAAATTCGGAATCGACGTTCTTTTCATTAATAGCCCAGTTTATTTTAAAGACTAGCGTCAAAATTTGTGGAACTCCCTTCCGTTTGCTTGCTTCCCTAATAGCCACAATTTCCAAAAGTTTAAATGCAACATCAATTACTATCTTTTAGCTCCTTGATTGTCATCATTCATTTATCCTTTCGTCGACATACGCTGTAGGTTATTCTTTCACTCACTGTAAACTCCGGCGCAACAGTAGCAGTCCTGCCTTGCTTGGGGTGAAATAGTTATATATATATATATATATATATATATATATGAAATGTTTGAAACATTATTTTTTATCGATACTCGTATTTAAGTAGATATTCTGTTTTTTAATTAAACAGTATTATATATTTATATCTACCGGCCTGATTATTTACGATAAATTGTTATTGCGAAAATGTGTGCCATTCGGCAGGATTCGAAGCTGCGACCTCTATTTACATAGGAGAAGCTACCATTTGATCTGGCAACGTCTTAGACCTCTCGACCACGAATAGCCTCCAGTCTAAACGAGGTTTTTAATCAAGCCTATATAACACAATTTTCGTTTCATCGAAAGCAACCATATCTGCTCTAAAATGTATCGTAATGTCAACAAAAGTAAACATGTTAAGGAAATTAACGAATTTTAACGAATGAAAATTCGTTAATTTCCGTAACATGTTTATATATATATATATATATATATATATATATATATATATATATATATATTATCCTTTATATATATATATATATATATATATATATATATAAAGGATAATTTACAAACCCTTTTCAGGATAGTCTATAGACTATACGTGAACCAAATCATCTAAAACTTTAATAAGAAACATTTACACTAAAGTTGTCTTGTTAAGAAGACTCTCAAAATAACATTTTTCTACTCTTTTTTCTCCTTATCTGACCATTTGCGGTGCTAAAGTATTCCTAATATAGATTTCACTCTTCTTGCTGAATTGCAGATGTCATCTAAACTTATTTATAAATGGAACTTTGTCTCTGTGTGTGTCTGTTACCTATAGATTCCGAAATGGCTGAACCGATTATCTTGAAAATTTACACAGTTGTCCTATAAGCGTTTGCGAGTGTTCTTAGCTAGGTTTTGTGTCGAGGTACCCCAGATAAATATCGAAAATCGATAATTGAAAAAATCGGGTTATAGAAGGAGTGGTCCGATTTTAATCAAATTTGATACACTCATAAACAAAGACATAAGAAACGATATTCAGAAGTTTAAGGTTGCAGTTCTTACAATAGTGCAGAAAATCGATAATATATATATATATATAAGGCAAGATGTTCGTGTGTGTGTCTGTTTATCTACCTGTATGTCTGTATGTTTTTCAGCCCTTTTATTTTAGTTTTTGCTTCGGGTTTGGCTCTAAGTAGGTATAATTGTAGTTCTTAGTCTCAGCCATGATACCATTTACTCAGAGAACTTATTTAGCTTTCAAAATTCAGTTTACGATGAAAAAAACTTATTTGATATCGATACCAGGAAATCAAAATTTGACTTACATCCATTCATTTTTCTTTCAGTCTACGGTTTCGCTTTAACTGGAAAGAACTATTGCTTTTTAGTCTTTCGTGCCAACGTCCAAAGAGTCTGAGCTCCAGGACCATGGATTAGTTTTAAAGTTTTCATTACACCCGGGCAATGCCGGGCTATACTGCTAGTCATCCATAAAACCAGTGAAGCGCTTGATAGTAGCTTTGTTATCTAAGTGATTGCCTAAGACATTTGAAAGGCATTTGAGAAGGTGTATCATATAGAGTTACTTCCTAGGTATGCCTACGCTGGAAGAGTTTATACAACCATCAAGTACTTTCTCACAGGAAAGTCGTGAATAGGCAGTCATCGGAAGCATATAAGATCAGTTAATGATTCCTTTCCTCAGTCCTACTTTCTTTCTACTCTTTATTAACTTTGTACCAAGGAACAGTCATGTGTGTTGTGGTACAGTGGATATCGGCTCGGAAAAGAAATCGGGGAGTCGAGTTCAAATTCCAGTTGAATTCATTGCATTCACTTACGCGCAAATACCCTTGGGAAAGGTATTAATCCGTCTATTCCTTCCAGTTATGGGTTAAATAACAGGACAGATTGGGTTCTATAGCCTTGGCTGGCAACCAATTTATCGCAGAAAGCAATGGCAACCTACTGCGGGATAAACTTCTGCCCAGTCAGTCGTGTCCTTTCGAGATATGATCGCCCAAGCGTATGGCACTTAACTAACTGACTGACCAAGGAACATTCACATATCACAAGTACAATTCTATGCAAACAATACCACCGTTTACGGAATCACATCCAAAAATCAAGTTTTTTGCAGCGTTGCCGCCTATCTCGCCTCAGTCCTATTCACTTTCTTTTTATTAACTATTTGCCAAGGAAGCTTCTCAGATTAAAAGTACAATTCTATGCAGACCATACCACCGTTTACGGAATCACATCCAAAATCCAAGTTCATTGCAGCATTGCAGCCGAACTCGCCTCAGTCCTATTTACTTTATGCTTTTTTTTCATTTACTAAGGAAGATTATCAGTTTACAATTACACGTCTATGCAGTCGATATCATTATTTACGGAAACACATCCAAAAACCAAGTTTATTGGAGTCTTGCGTCAAATCTCTTTTCTGAACTAGCTCATTGGAGAAATATATAACTTAATATTTTCAATACAATAAAAATCAAGATATTATCCTTTTGTTACTACCGTTTAGACGTCAACTTTTCTCCGGTCACGTGGAACGGCTGTCTTCTCAATAAGTCTCCTTGTTTTGAATATCCATTCGGCCTCAAGTTGTCTCCAGATTTTAAAACTCTACAACCTCTTTATCGCAGACAACAACGTTGCAAGCAAGTTGCTACTATATCGCTATTTCCATGGTAAATGTTCAGGTAAGCTTCATTCTCTTAGTTCTACCACTTCAGAATTTTACTGCTAGAAAACGCCATGATATTTTTTGGAAGTCGAATTTCTATTTTGTCTCACGTGTTCGAAATGTAAGAAAGAAGTTCCATGCATACAGCTTTTTTTTCCGACGATTACCATTTTTTAGAACAGACTCCGGCGAGGTTGCTTCCTTGAACATCTTAGTTTTGATGTCAAGAATCAATCGTTATCTATTCTACTTTATCGTATAAACGCTACCTACGATCGCCTTCTTTTCCATTCGTATATATATTACCTTGTCATTACCATTTCAACTTCAACACTATATCTTGAGTGGCTCTTGATCTTTGTTTCGTTGTCGGCTATAAGTGAAAATCTCAAATACCGTCTTTAAATAAGGATTAAGCAAGAAAGACTAAGAGTATTTATGTATTTTGAGATATATTACGTAGGACAAGTTTGAGCGCGAAATTTAATTACTGTGAACAGGACTGCAGTTGGACATTTCTGTTTTGAACACCAAGAATAATGACGGACTATTAACAAGTAATAGCGTGAAGAACAATTTATTACATGGAAGATAACAGTTTATAACAACAAATTAGACCAATGGATAGCTGGCCTGAGTGGCGATACCACACATATTGTGGTGATTTCTGGCCATCATGATGTAGCCGTGTATTCCCCAGGTTTTTCCCCAACTGAAATGAAAAAAAAGTTCATTTTATTTATTGATGGCACATTACACAGATACCTCACACACACACACACACACACACACACACACACACACACACACACACACACACACACACACACACACACACATATGTTTTCTAAACAGATGTTGTTAAATATAGCAGACAATGAATGTATATTATGTTTAATCATTAGCCGTTCTGAAGATCGTATGAAAATAAAGAAAAAATTGTCCAAGATTTGGATATTTTTTATTATATTGGTTCTTAGCTTTTGGCTAACATGGCCCATCTTCAGAGAAGTTAAAGGGACGTTATCATAAAGACATCCACCATCAAAGGTGATATTATCTTGAGTTGACATAAAACATTGCTATGCGATGATGGCAGTCACCGAATAGCAGACGCAAATCGCAAAATTTGTAATGCGGTTCTATGACGTCACACCACGTGAGAAACCGAAACCATATGTCTAAATGCAATGTAACGTGTTGTGACCAGATTGAAATATGATTTTATTGAGTGTGGGTTGCTTTATCTGAAGGTTCTTTTTACTGTGCTTATACGTGAGTATTATTGTGTTATCTACTAAAATCTGTCTTATATTACATACATGGTTTTTTTAAGAAACGTTGTTTAATTGAACTCAGATTAGAAAGGTGGCAAGTAAATCTAAGGGAGAGCGTGGTTGTAATAAAATCAATATATGTAGTGGATTTATTATTAGCAACAGACACGCAATCTCTGAGCGGGCATGCAAATTGATAGACTACATTGGTTTTCTGTAGAGGATTTAGTTGTCTGATTGTAGGGTTGTTAGATACTATGAGGTCAATTGTTTTAAATTTCTTAAAATATATGATGATTTTAATTTGATTATTACTATTTTATAATTGTCTTAACATTTCTGCCTATTATGTTTTTGAGTGTTGTTCCATCATGTTTGTAATTATTATGCACTTGGTTTCAGTAGTATAAGTTAATAGGGTTATGTTTATTTTGAGGTACACTATTAATATTAATATTTGTAATAATAGTGTACGTCAAAATAAATATAATACTATATATATAAAGTAATTATATATAATTATAATACGGTACATTGCAAATATATGGAAAAATAATTACGAAAAGCTGCCGAAAAGTTCTCGGTCTAAAATCTGCTTCTTGTGAAGTGTTTCGTTCTTTAGGATTTTATCGGACTAAATTTGTTATGTTAGTGCAACTACACAAACCAGGGATGCTGGGAACATCTATTATCACAGCGTGGAATAACTACTAACAAAACTGATAGAAAGAAAAAAGAAAAGAAGAATCTAAATTGGCTAGATTAAAAATAAAAGTTAATTTAAAAATTGCTTGCGTCCATCGTTCGTGCGCATGCGTAGTCACATCAACATAGCCAATTTAGTCCGAAGAGGTCCTAAAAAACAAAACTCGTTACAAGAAAACTTTTGTCCACTTTGTCATACATTTTTTCCCAATATATATATATATATAGTTATTATTATTGTTATAATAGTAGCATACTGCAACTCAAAAGATATCAAGTTTCGGTGTTCAATACACCATCATTAATGGTGCATTGAGCATCGAAACTTGATAGCTTTTGAGTTGCAGTATCTACTATTATAACAATAACAATAACTGTATATCTATAAATGCTCTACTTCTGTATTAATATTATATTTTTTTTTATAAAAAGTAAACTGTGGAGTATATATCCATTATTTTAAACCATTTATATTATATATAAGATAACAAATTAATGGAGACCAGTCCGGTATTTAGCACCTTCCCAGTATAGGGCCGATACTCATGGTGGGTGCGACATTAAGTCAATTAAAGTGGAGTTTCGAGTCTGTAAGCTCAACCAAAAATATCCCGTAGACTCTGTCTAAGGCCGGGTCGGGTTTTTGTCTATTTACTCCAGACGAGACTATTCTCGGTGGAGCCTCGTCTGGTTCCTCTTCGACGAAGTAACGAGTCAATAAAGATCCGGGCTCCTTTCAGTCATACTTGCCCTACTCCCTCACTGGAGTGAGTTTTCACTCAAGATCGGTTTTTAACGTGGTTAACTTGAGCGCAGACGCTCAGGCCACTGGTCAAAGATAAGCGAGCCTCCCGCATACGCGGTAACTGAGCACAAAGCTTGTTGTAGCATTTGAGGACGGTCACAACAAGTCTAAAGTTTTCTTAATTTGTCTCATATACCTGCAACAAAAGTGCCAGGTAAGTATAACACGTTATAAATCCCGGGTTTAACTAATAAAACAATAGCTTTTAGGCAAAATTCGACTTTTTCATAAATATAGTCTCCATTGAGGGTGATACACTGATTCCAACGCTTCTCTAACTATTCGATGCCTTTTTTTGTGGAAAGATTTGTCTTTGGCTTCAAAATACACCTCAGTTTCCGATATCATTTCTTCATTGGAGCCAAATCTCTTTCCCTGGAGCATTCTTTTGAGGTCTACAAACAGCCAGTAGTTGCTGGATGCAAGATCTGGAGAATAGAGTGGATGCGGAAGCAATTCGAAGTGCAATTCATATAGTTTTGCCATCGTTGCGATCGACTTGTGATACGGTGGGTTGTTTTTTCTTCTTCATTTGTGGCCGTTTTTTGGCGATATCTTCGAAAATAAAGTTTTATCATCAAAATGTTCATGTTATTATTTAGAAGAAAGACCAAAGTATTTTTTAAATTATTTTTTGAAATCTTTCAATCCTTTCTAACACGTTCGAAACTTTGGTTAAAATCTTGTTTTGTTTACGTCATCGCCTACTCCAACGATTAACATTGATTTTTTTGCGCGTATTTTTCCGTAGAAAACACATTAATTTGTAAAAATCAAATAATTGTCTGTTTTTAATGACATTTTCAGAACTTATTCACAAATGAATAAAATTATTTTTAATTTTTTTTTTTTAGAAAATATTGGTAAAAAGATTTTTTTGTTTAAATGTGTTACCCCCCCCCCCCCTACTTACTTTCATGAAATTTCGCACATAACCTTTTTGTTTCCTGACAATTTTTTTTTGTTAGAAGTCGGAGTCTTTGGAGATAGACAAAATAGTAGGTGGTTTACAAATTAGTGCCCAAATAAATGAAAATCTGCTCTGAATTGAAAAATAATAAATCCAATAAAACTATGACAATACTTAATTAGAAAAGCTTCTAATTACGTTTGTAAATAAGTAATATTAAGGACATTATTATCTGAAGAAATAATTTTTTTATGAATAATGAATTTTACAAGAGTTTTTTCAAGCTTTTTTACATTTTAATTATAATAATTTAATAGTTTAAAATCTTGTAAAATTCTGTATTTGTTTGTTCCCTGGAGGTTATATAATAATTTTTTTTTAATCGTATCACCCCGAGTAAGGCGGTAATGCCACTGATGAGCAGGGGGCTATATAAACGAAATTTACGAGTCTAAAATTGCAAAGATTATTAAACGTAGAAGTGCCGAACTATTTTTAAAATAATTTTTATTTACTTAATACGTTTCTTATTTTTATGTATGGTTGACTAAAACTGCCATTATTATGAAAAGGTTACGTAATTTAAGAGTTTTGTTACTTCCCTTAGATTTATGAAAATTGCTTTTATGTTCATGCGTTCATGCGTAGAAAAGTTGTCATCGCCTCGTCATTCAACAATCCGTCAAACATTCGATCAGATGAACACGACCAATCGTTAATAATTGACTGTATATTATTTTTTTTATCCTATAAGTAAGTAATAGTTCTTTGAAATCAGATTAATTTAACTCGAAATTTTCTAATTTTACTAAAATAAAGTGTCAGAAATCTTTTGAAATATTTTTATAATCGATGAATTTTTGTTTGTTTACAAATTTCTTAAAATTAAAAAAATAACCGTTTTTAAGAAAATTTAAAAAATCGAAATTAAATGTGACTTTCCAATCTAAATAATTTCTATCTGAAATACAGCATAATTTTTTACTTAATGGAAATAATAAATTTAATCATTAAGCTTTTTTAAATAAAGCTAAAATGAAATCTTCAAGAATGTTTTTTCATTTTAAAAATTTCATTTTAAACTTAGGTATCGAAAATTTATGCCGAAAAAGTGGAGGTAACTAGTTAAATAACCTTAAAAAAGAGTTGATAAACTGTAGAAAACCAATCATCCAAAAAAACAAAAAAAAAAAAACAAAAAAAACACACACATCCGTTTAACTACCTGCACATATATGTAAATTTACAAACAGTAAGAAATAACGTTTTGCTAATATAGGTTCACCTGTTCTTAACCAGCCAGTAATCGTCTCCGTTTTGTGTCCCGTAACCAACAGCCAAGACTCCATGATCCAGCCGAGTAGTGCTACACATAGGTTCTTTGTAGACGCCATGCGAATAGAGTTGGAAGGAATAGTGACCAGCATCGATTGCCACAGATATAGGACCGACAGTTGCCACTGCTTTTTGAAGAGCTTGCTCGTCCCCTGTCTTTACATCAACGTAGCCGCTGACTGTAGCAACGACTTTGGATTTATCAAAGCGGCATGTGTCATCCTGAAGAATGAAAGAAAAAAGTTACATATATATATATATATATATATATATATATATATATAATTTATGGTATGCTAAATTTATGAGTTAATATGGTCGATATCAGGGATAGAACGTATGTAAATATAAAAGTGAGCATTGAGATCAGCTTCACGCGACGACTATTTGTTTCTTGTTTAAACGCCATCTTCAGGATATATGTCTTGTCTTTTGACTCGGGTATTTATATATGTTGATCAGTGGTGCACACACACACACGCACACACACACACACCGCACACACATATATATATACACGCATTGCTCATTCAGTAATGAATTAGAGTACTCTGGCTATTAGGCGTGTACAATGATAATATACACTCTAAAAAGTCTGCATTCTTCTACCGAGCGCCCATAGCCCAGAGATAGAATCGCCGACTGACGCCAATTCGTCGGGTTTCAATCCTGCGGTAAAAGCAATCAGCGTCTAACCGTACTGTGATCTGTCTGCGGATAACTATATATATATATATATATATATATATATATATATATATATATATATATATATATATATACGCGCTGTATTGCCAGACGGCGTAATAACTTAGACGAAAGCCCCGAACAAAGAAAGAATAAAATAAATTAAAGTATCTAACGCCTACACTATATAGACAGCCACCAAAAGTTACACAATGTAAGCACAACGATGGACAGCTCGAATTACTATTCACGTTTTATGCTCTCGCAATCTTCGAACTACCATATATATAACTGAAGTCAGATGTTTACATACGAGTTAGCAAAATACATGTAGATGCATCTTTAAAAAACAATTTCTCATATTTAATCTTCGTATATATATATATATATATATATATATATATATATATATTAATACAGGTTTCATTGAATAATATAGACAAGTTCTGTCTATTTATTTTGTGTAAGATCCTTTCGTATGATCTGATTAGCTTGATAGTGTTGTCATGGAAAGACGACAAGAAATCGCAATAATTGTTGATTTTTTTTATCAGGTCTGAGCTTTCGGCTTACATAAGCCATTATCAAAGGATGAACATTTAATGTTCAGTGAACATTGATTGATGGACGGATTGACGGATGTGCGTTGTGGTGCAGTGGATGTCGGCTCGGAGGGGGAAATTGGTGAGCCGAGTTTCAATTCCAGTCGAACACTTTGCATTCGCTTACGCACTGTTACCCTTGGGAAGGGTATTAATCCGTCCCTTCTCTCCAGTTATGGGTTAAATAACTGAGGTCTGTTGTTCATGCTATCTGTGGCAGACTTCTGCACCGATTGTTTGTTAAAAATAAAGTGTGGATAGTGCTACACAAGCCTTCACCACTTTAAAACAATTTTTTGTGTGGTTGTTTGTGTTAGACGTTCATACGTCGAAATCGACGGGAGAGTCCATAATATATATATATATATATATATATATATATATATATATATATATATATATATAGGAAAGATATGCCGGTTATGCTCCCATGCTTTAGCAAAACAAATCGCCTGACGAAACAAATCGCCTGGTCGAAACCATGGTAACGTCACCGGCTGATCTTTCTACCTAAATATCTAAATGCTCTGCATATTAAATCTTCATTTTCCTTCATACATGCATTGAGCACTTTCTAATACAAGTGTTTACTGGACAAATTAAAACTAACCAATAACTGTCCAGCATATATTATCAAAACCATTACTTGGCAAGACACAAGAAGTGTTGAAACAAAATAACTACTTTGTAGTGATGTTATAGCATACTTATGTTATGAATTCTAAATAAAGATTATTTGCTCTATTGGGAACTTTTTTAAGAATATTGTTTTTTGTTTTTTTTTGTATATCGTAATTTTATTCCATCCATACCAGCCCTATACTCGGGGCTTTGTATATAACACGCTAAATTCTGCATTAATCGGCCGTGCGTCGATAGCTTAAAGGCAGAATCTTCGATTGATGTCAACTCGGTCGGGTTTCAATCCTGGCTGGAAGCAATCGGATGTCTAACTGTACTGATGAGCTGTGATACATCGAAACAGGACCGTCTGCGGATGGCCACACACACACACACACACACACACACACACACACACACATATATATATATATATTAAACACACAAAATGTAAAGTATTATATATCTTAAATGCAAAATACAAAAGAAAAAAACTTACACGACCCTCATAAGGGTAATCGTCCTCCGACATAATTCCTCCATGTTTCTTGATACACTGAAAAGCTTGATCCATAAGTCCTCCATTACAACCCATATTTCCTGAAGAAGGAAATAGCATAAGAATGACAAGCGCAAATGATTACTCACAACCATATCAGTCACTGGTATTTTATATTGACTTTTTGATATAATAATATGAAAGTGATTTTCTCTGTCAGTTAAACCATCTTTCTTTGAGAGAAAAAGGTATCGTAAGATGGTTGATTGAAATTTTGATAAAGGTAGACATACCTGGGAAATGTTCTAACAGAGGATCGAAAAAGTGACACCGAAATCCGAAGCCGCATTGGACTCGAGAAAGATGCCTTTCTAAGCTAAACAAAGTATTAAGAAGCAGGAAAATTTTATTTGGAACGAAGAAAAGAGTACTAAACTCTTACAGCTATCAGTTCTCTTCAATGGCAGCGGATGTTGGATAATCTTTTCTCAGATAAAGAAAAAACTTGAGGCAACAGAAATGTGGTTTTATAGATGGGAACCCCATCGACCTAACATGGGAATAACCAGGAAGTTTCAAGAAAAATAGAAACAGAAAGGACGCTTAAGCTTAGAATCAGAAAGAGACAGTTGAAATTTCTAGACACATAATGAGGAAAGAGAACTTGGAGAATCTGACACTCACATGTCATATTGAAGGAAGAAGGCACAGAGAAAAGTAGCGTGTAACCAACCTAATGATCTTGTGTGAATGGATGGCAGAGATTTTTTTTTTTAATCATTTCACCCCGAGCAAGGCGGAAATGCCACTGATGTGCAGGGGGCTACATAACTGTAAAAAGATTAATTAGAAAAGAGTGAGGAGTACAAACTAGTTAGAAAGGAGCAATAGAAAGACCGAAAAGACAAACCTTAATAAGAGCTAGAAAGGGTAGGAAATTATGGAGAACCATGATCGTCCACTCCCGGAAAGGACACGACATATAGAAGACGAAGACTGAGTGGTTAATCAAGGTAATTATAATATTTTGTTTCATTAAAAGGTGAAGAACATTGTTGCTTTAAATGTTCTTAATATTTCGAATCGGATTAACAAAAAGTTTAATTATCATCTGACTTGATGCAGTCTCTTAGGGATATTTTTTGCTTTTATTTACTGTGGTACAATGATTAACTCATGAAAGTGTCGGCATAGATATTTTAAAAAGGTTTAAAATTGTTAATTAAATTCGTTTCATCTTCTGACAGTTTGATTTTCGGTTAGTATAACGCGGAAAGTGGAATCGGAGAATCGAGGTCAAATTCTTGGCCATTCTTGTGCGTTTACCCTTCTTACAAATTCCTTTGAGGGAAAGGAAAAGACCGATTTCTTATCCTCAATCCAGCTATAGATTAAATTGTACTTCAGACTGGATTCTCTAGTCTAGGAGAAAGTAAACGTTGAATTCCAAAAGTGTGGAGAAGGTAAAAACTTTTTTTCCCCTATTTTTTCATAGTGTGTATGTTAAGCCACACACACACACACACACACACACACACACACACACACACACACACAATATATATATATATATATATATTGTAACTAAGTTGTTGAACTCGTAGGTTTATTAACCTTTTGTTCAGGCATTTACTTTTATAAAGAGTGCTCGATACAAATGTAGAGCCTTATACTGTAATGATTGTTACAATGTTTTTATAAATTCATAGTATCACTACACAAAAAACTTTCGTGTTTCGAAGCTAGCCCATTATGTTGTTGGCTTCTTCAGGTAAGTTTTTAGAAAATGTTTTCTAAAAAATCACCTGAAGAAGAACCCAACAACATAATGGGCTAGCTTCGAAACACGAAAGTGTTTGTGTAGCGATACTATGAATTTATAAAAACATTGTAACAATCATTACAGTATATATATATATATATATATATATATATATATATAAATTATTGGAGAGCTATGAACATCTACGTTTAAAAAAAAGAACATATTAAAATATCTCTCTGGATTTGCTTAAAATCTTTACATTTCAGCCAATAAATACCCCGGTCTGGTTCATGCAATCGCCACTAATCAGAGCGACAAAAATTCCGATGGTGTTTTTATTTTTGCAGATGTAAAGCGTGAAATAAATGAAAATATATATTCGTTTTCAATTCTTTTTTTTCCGTGTTCCTTCAGGACGTAGGTGATCATGGCTCTCTATAAACTCCTATCCCTTTGACACAAGAACGTCAGATAGATAGTCTACCCTTGTCACTTTTATCCTTCGGTATGTCGGCTTATGGAGGCACCCCGTTAAAACACCGGTTCTCATAAGATCACCGAAGTTAAGCAACGTCGAGCCTGGTTAGTATCTCGATGGATGACCGTTTGGAAATACCAGTTGCTGTAAGCTTAGATATGCAGGTCGTGTAATGGATAACGGCTCGGAATTGTTAATTAGAGAGCCGAGCTCAAATTCCATGCAAATAACCTTGGAAAAGGTATGAATCCATTTCTTTTCCCTCCAGCTATGGGTTAATTTTTAGGAATTGCATCACTAAAGCATTATTAAAAACGAGATAGCAATTTAATAGCGGGTTGTTTTACTCTTTTCCTAACCAGTTCGGCGATACTAAAATCAAGCATGTACAGAAACATAGATATCTGGGAAGTGTTCTAACAGAGGACGGAAAGTGCGACACTGAAGGTGTATTTGGATGGCCAAAGATGAATTACCAAAGCTAAACAGCATATTAAGAGACAGAAAAGTCGTTAGAAACGAAAAAAAGAGTATTGAAACTTTACGTGATATTTGTCCTCCTGTAAGGCAGCGAATGCTGGACAATTTCTTCAAAGATGAAGAAGAAACGTGAAGCAACAGAAAGATGATTCTACAAAAAGACGCTGAGGAAACCATGGGCTGAACATGTGAGCAATAATGAGCTTTTGAAGAAAATGGAAACAAAAAGAAAACTTATACTTAACATTAAGAAGAGACAGTTGAGATTTCTGGGGTACGAATGAAGAGGTGGGGGGCTAGGAATACCTGACAGATAGAGGGACAAAGGAAGGCAGCGCGTAACGCACTTGATGAGCTTCAGTAAAAGGATGGTAGAACAAGGTTTGGGAGAGATAACAACGAGACAAAACTTATTAAGAGCTACAATGGACAGGAAGATGTGAAGGGCCAAGATCACCTATGTGGCAAGGAACACGGCACATAAAAGAAGAAGAAGAAAGAATATAGAAAACATACCACAGTCTTTACTACAGTCAACCAAATCTTGTTCGGAAAGAGAGATCAGTTTTTTCGTTTTTTTAAAGTGTTGTCCTTCCAGAGATCCAGTTGTAGAGAATGCCCAACAGGATCCACATTGTGCCTTAAATGAAAAATGAATAAATATTAAAAAAGAAAAAGAAAAAAAAGCAAAGTTTTTTTTTATTCATATCTTAAAGCTGGATTTATATTTTTATAAAACTTTACGAGTACATGATGAATTGTAAAAATCCTGTCGCCATTGAGTTTGATATGCTGTAAAACAAACGAAACAAAATGAAACTGTAGGGGCCTCGGTGATGTTCGCAAATTGACCTTGTGCCAAGCACAACCAACCGAAGTCCCCATAATTTATCATCAGGTTGAAAGGTTGAAGGTTGGAAGAATAAAAGTGTTTTGTTTGTAAAATAAGTGAAATTTTATTAACTGAACAGAATAACAAATTTGTAAGAAGTAAAATGTTCAAATAGAAAATATACGAGGTACTGTGTATTCCTTAAAAGACTAACTAGAACCGTGTCCTTCATGGCTGAGTGGTCTGAAACACGCAGGATTTAAATGGCGGATTCTTTTACGAATGGATACGCAAGTTTGTAATCTGCCGGAGAGCATATTTTTCTTATTAAATTTTCTCGAGTGTGTAGGCCGATAGACCAGACGGAACCCCCCCACAAACACTATAGAGGAAGAAAGAACATAAGAGAGACAGAGTAAAAAATATATATAGAGAGTGACAGTATAATATATATATATATATATATATATATATATATATATATATATCAGCATGCAGTGTGGGTATAGAAGAATCCAAAGGTGTATCCTGTACATACAGTAATAGGATAACTCTCTAAGAGAGCTCTAAACATATATGTATATAAATACATATAGACCAAATATATGAAAAATTAAGGCATACACGTTATTTCATGGTAAATCGAAAGTATAGGCCTATTTCAGGCTAACCATCATCAGCTTCCGTCTTTATTTTACAAAGGATTTTACACGAATATATATATGTATTTCATTTATAAACGAGTTATTCAAAAGTTCTACAATATAATTGTATAGGACACTTTTTAATACAAATGTGTGCTGGTCTAACCCTATTAGGATCAAAAACTAAATATTAAACAATCAATCGATCAATCAATCAATCAATCAATATATAGCCACGAAAATATAAAACAAAATAGGCAAGAAACACGCTCCTTACATTAAATCTGATCGAGTTATAAAATTTCTTGACGTAATATAATGAACAGTGCGTTTTGTTTGTATTGAGCCTACTAGAGATAGTTGTCAGGTGGCCTTTATTTAAAATTGAGAAGCAAGGGATCAAGAAAGTACATGATCCAGCTTTATTTCGAAGTTTAATTTACAGAATCAATTATGTAGTACAATAAATGTTTCAAGCTCGGTTTCCACGTGTTAGTTATACAAAGAAGTTAAACACCCGCACACAGACTGGATATTTACTAAAATTAGCTTTAGTGTGTTTCAAAAGAATTGCGTGAAGGAAAGATTAAATGTTGCGTTAGCCAACGAATTAGAAAATATCCACTTGCCTGTCTCGACATTCTTTGCTTTGCCTCTCTCTCTCTCTCCCTTCCTATATATTTATGTGTATGTACGTGTCTTTGTCTATATATATATATATAGATGTGTGTATGTATGTGTGTGTGTAGTGGAAATTCACTTACACATAGATGATAGACATATGTTTCATGCTATTAATAAACTTTATTAATAGCATGAAGTGGACACGTACAGCTAAATTCATCGACACAGCTGAATGCACACATCTACCCAGAAAATTAAATAAGAAATAAAAGTATACTACAGTGTTAACATCCGCCCTATTTGTCATTGAGAGGATAGGGATCGAACTTTTAACAAAAATAACTATCGACTCAAGTACTAAAAGCACAAAGAATTCCTGGTTTCTAACTTTCTTCAAGACGAGAATTCATTAATAAGGGAAATCTTGTGTCTACAGATCTGTCTTTCAGACACCATTTCCATATGACAATAAAATAAATAGTATCATCAACACGATGTTTTCAGTGATAATAAGTGTGGGAATAAAGGAATACTAATGAAAATTATTTAGCCATAGTTAATAATGCTTTATTTAATAAAACCCTTCAACAGTATTTATTAAAATTACTTGTGTACACATGCATAAAATAGTTGTGTCGCATGATGTTCAGAGAAAATAATGATTGATAACTGAAGGAAAGATAAAGCCAGTAGAATTTTGAAGATGCTCGATTGTAAAATGACGGTCTGAGATTTGAAAGAAATAATTGTCAAAATTAATGAGCAATAATCGACAATGGTTCGACGAATCAAATTAAAAAAACTAGTTTCTCAGTCACGTTGTTAAGTTAACCAAGTGATAAAATGTGTCAGTGTGTTGTTTGGTTGTTTGTTGCGTCACAAAATCTCAGTGTGTGATAAATAAAAATTATATGACAAGCATAATTTTAGCTCTGAAACATTTTATCAATTTGAATGAGAGAGAGAGAGAGAGAGAGAGAGAGAGAGAGAGAGAGAGAAAAGAAAAACACATTCAAATTCTTTAATTTAGAAACCTGCCCACAAAAACGATACCCCAGTTAAAAAAAAAAAATCCTGAAGCTTTAATTTTAGTTTTGATTAAAGTTGCTATTTCAAAAAGCAGAATACATTAGTATTTTTCAAACCGAATTTAAATTGATTGTAATTCTTTCTCTTATCAGCAAAATCTATAACTTCGTCCCTATTGACTGGTGATTTTCTAAGCGCCGCTTAGATGTTGCACAAGGCCGAAACTATGGGGCACCCGGTAAGGATCGAAACTACTCAGTTTTAACTGGTTGCAGCGAAACAAGCTTGCTAACCATTACACTACACCGTGGTGCCCAGAAATAATGAAAGGGAGTTAATTATCTATGCGCCACTTAGATGTAGCACAAGCGCCGAAGGTATTGGGTACTCAGTGAGGATCGAACTCACTACTCAGTTGTAACAGGTTCTAGCGAGACAAGCTGTCTAACCATTACTCCACGCCGAGGTGCCCTTCGTCCATATTGATAGATTTGTCAACACAACATAATTCTCTTTATTAAAAACTTTCAAAATTAAATTATACTTTTCTGCAATGTTATTTAATAAAAATAACTAATTCAAAATTTTTAATTAATGAAATAAATATTCTTTTTCTTCTAAGTGCCATGTCCCTTCAGGACGTAGGCGATCATGGCTTTCCACGTCTCCATATTCTTGGTAGCTCTTAGCACATTTTCTCCTGTTACTCCATCCAATCCCCGCTCTGCCATCCACCTGCACAGGCCCTTTAAATATGTTATCGCTGCTTTCTCCTGTTTCCCTCTTTCTGACCTGTGAGTATCAGATTCTCCAAGACTTCCTTCCTCATCACGTCTTCCAGAAACTTCAGCTGTCTTTTCCTGATGCTCAGTATTAATTTCTATTTTGTTTTCATCCTTTCTAAAATCTCATCATTGATCCATGATATTTGCAGCATCCTTCTGTAGGGCGACCTTTCAGTTGTTTCAAGTTTTTTCTTCATCTTTGATGATATTGTTCAACATTCGCTGCTATATAGAAAAACAGACATCGCATAGTAATCCAGTACTCCTTTCTTTGTTTCTAGCAAAATTTTCCTGTTTCTTAATATTCTGCTCAGCTTCTGGAATGCGTCGCACTTTCTGTCTTCCGTTAGAACACTTCCCAAGTACTTAAATTTTTGTACTCGTTTGATTTTAGTATCCCCAACATGTAATTGGCATTTTGGACTCCTCTGTTGGCTGATGACCATACATTCGGTTTTCTTGTAGTTTATTTGTAGTCCTTTCTTTCGACTTTCCTCATCTACTTTTTTAAGAGGCCTTGCAATTTTCTTTCTCTGTCGGCTATCAGGACTGTATCATCTGCGTATCTTATGTTGTTCAGATTGTGAACGCCGATGATGAATTCTGGAATAACTTCTCGGGTCCCCAGAATAGTCTCGCTGTACAAGTTGAATAGATCCGGTGAAAAGACAAATCCTTGTCTTAAGCCCCTTTCTATCTTTTTATATCTGCTGAATTCGTTTCCTGTCCGTATGCAGGCGGTTTGATGCCAGTAGAGTTTTTTGATTACTTTGATGTATTTGCCAAATATGTCGAGGTTGCTCAGCATTTCTATCAATTCTTTGTGTCTTACTTTGTCGAACGCCTTGACATAGTCTACAAAACACAGATAAACGTCCTTTTTCATTTGTATCGCTCTTTCTGATAGAATCCTAAGCATAAATATCGCATTCTTTGTTCCAGTGTCCTTGACGAAACCGCACTGTTCTTGTCCTATTTCTGGTTTGATTCTGCTTCGCGCTCAGGATTCAGACAATGAGTTTCGTTATGTGGTTCATCAAACTGATTGTTCGGTGGAGTTCGCATTCGATTGTGCCACGCTTCTTAGGCAGAGCCATGAAAAGTGATTTGCTTAGGTCATCTAGTATTACACCACTATTGTAGATTTCATTTATTATTTTCGTAATTTTCTCTATACCGAAATCTTCTAAGGCTGTCAGAATTTCTATTACAATGTCGTCTGGTCCAGCTGCCTTGTTCCTATTCAGTTTGGCCATTGTAACTTCGTGGGAGAACTACAATCTTTTGTATTATCTAACCTTATTTACTTTCCCTGTTTTGTCTCTGATAAGTTATTCTTTTCTTTCATTAATATGATTTTCATTCATAATATTTAGTTTCTCTACATTAAGAATAATAACCATATTTTCACTTCGGATTTTAGTATTTCCGGTTCGTCAGCATCTTTGTTTTCTATAGGTTGTTCTCTCTTGTTGTGAAAGAGATCTTTTATATATTCTTCCCCTTGCTGGAGTATTTTCTCTTTCTCTAATATGATCGTTCCAGCCTTGGATTTTATATATCCTGTTGAGGAGTATGTTTTTTGTTCTGTCAGTTCCCGTATTTCTTTATGCCTTTCTCCATTATTAGTCTTGCTCAATCTCTCTACTTCGGCAAATTTGTTGATGAGTCATTCCTCTTTAGCCTGGCTGCACTTGGTGCTTATTTCCTCTTGTAGATTCTTGTATTCAGTTCCATTTCTTGGCCTAGTTTTCTGTCTCTTTTGCATCATGTCAAGAATCCCTTCAGTCATACATTCGTTTTTTCTTCTGCGTCTGATTTCCTCTGGGGACCATGTTGTTTGCTGATGTCACTAGTGCTTCTTTCACAGTCGGCACTTGGATAGGTTTTGCGTTTCTGAATTTTTTGTTTATGGTCACATAATCGATTTGGCTTTTCATGTCGCCTCCTGGGCTTCTGCATGTCGATAAACGTCTTGGGTATTCTTGAAACCAGGTGTTGGTTATCTCCTGGTCATTCACCTTACACCACTGTACCTATCTTTCACTCCGGTCGTTACAGATTCCTCTTGGAACAAGAAATCGGGGAGCCGAGTTCGAATTCCAGCTGAATTCATTGCATTCACTTACGCGCTAATACCCTTGGGAAAGGTATTAATCCGTCACTTCCTTCCATTATGGGTTAAATAACAGGACAGATTAGGGTTCTATAGCCTTGGTCGGCAACCAGTCTACCACAGAAAGCAATGGCAAACTACTGCGGGATAATCTTCTGCCCAGTCAGTCATGTCTCTTTTGAGACATGATCGCCCAAGCGTGTATCACGTATGGCAATTAACTGACTGATTCCAAAGTTTCCAGTTGTCTTCTCTTCCCTTTTCTTGCCTACTTTAGCATTCAAGTCTCCCATGATGATTCTAATTTCTTGGATTTTACACTGAGCCTTGGCATTGTCAAGAGTGGAGTAGAAATATTCTATTTCTTCTTCAGTGCTTTGCTTTGTTGGTGCATAAACTTCCATAATTGCCATGTTGAAGGGTCTCCCTTTCAGTTTGACCAGTATAACTCTTTCAGAGAACTGGCAGTATCCCAGAATGCATTTCTTCATTTCTTTGCCCAGTATTAAGCCAACCCCCTTTTTATTATTTTTATCTCCTGCATATATGATCATGTAATTGTCGCTGCTGAAATCTCCATGTTTGGTCATCTAGTTTCGCATATGCCCAGAATTTTGATCTTCTATCTGCTCATTCTGCTTGACATTCTCAAAAAATATCGCAGAAAACATTTTAAATAGTACGACTCGTATATGGAAAAAATCAGTATTATTCAGAAAAATGTTAATGTAACATTCACTCTATAAAAAAGAAAGAAAAAAGATTAAAATCCTAAATATTTGTTTATATTTCTGAGATGAGGTATTTTTACTATTTGCCCAATTTACACTGTTCAGACTGTTGTCCTTATTTTTATTAACCCCCAAGGATATATGAACCAATGGATAAAAGCGTTGGCTGAGGTAATCCGAAAATGACTTGACGACGCAATAGTTGTGAGTTCAATACTTGACTGCATCTATCTATCTATCTATCCATCTATCTATCTATCTATCTATCTTCGCCTGCTCCTTTATCTATCTATCTATCTATCTATCTATCTATCTATCTATCTATCTAAGTCTTTTCATGCACAGTCAGTCATTTAAGTTCCTTAATACACACATGGACGATCATGTCTAAAGAAAGACCTGACTGACTAAGGAGAAGATTTTCAACCAAGGCTATAGAACCGAACCTGTCCTGCTATTTAACCCATAGCTGGAGTGAGAAGTGACTGATTCATACATTTCTCACGAGTATTTGCGCGTACGTGAATGCAACGAATTCAACTGGAATTCGAACTCGGCTCTCCGATTTCTCGTTCCACTGTACCACAGCACGCATCCTTCATACTATCTACCTAATAATAATAATAGGGAATGTTGTTCGCTCAAAAGAAAGCAAATCGTCGACTAGTGTATTGCATTTAAGGTAAGCAGTCTTTTCAAGTGTTCAGTATTAATAGAGAATAAATTTGGTGCTCTTGCTATAAATTTTGATATAAAATCCAAAGAAGAATCTGCAATATTACTGGTCCTAACCTGGTATTTCGTTTTCAGTCACTTTGCTAACCGCCATTATTTAGCTTCCTTGTGCCTTTTCTACAAGAACCAATATGAAGGTATTTATGTTACTTAGACATTATAAATTTAAGCGCAGTACTAGATGTGCGTTGTGGTGCATTGGATATCGGCTCGGAACGAGAAATCGAGGAGCCGAGTTCGAATTCCAGTTGAATTCATTGCATTCACTTACGCACAAATACTTTGGGAAAGGTATTAATCCGTCTATTCCTTCCAGTTATGGGTTAAATAACAGGACAGATTGGGTTCTTTAGCCTTGGTCGGCAACCAGTCTACCGCAGTAAGCAATGGCAACCTACTGCGGGATAATCTTCTGCCCAGTCAGTCATGTCTCTTTCGAGACATGATCGCCCAAGCGTGTATCACGTATGCCACTTAACTGACTGACTGACTAGATCGGAGTCAAGGTTTCATGATTTTACAGTTAAAATGGTAAGTTTTATGCTAACAGTTTCTTTTTTTCGTACTTTTCAAAAACTTCTCTTCCAGATTCAAGATTCGCAAATGTAATCCGCTCATCAGCAGCTTAGATTGATGAACTGGTGCAGTCGGCTTATTCTAAGTCCCGTATTTTATTGCGTTTTATATATAAGAAAGCGACTGCAAAGTGAAATTGGTTTAACTAAGTAACTAATTTGGAGAGTAAAATAATTTTGTGATCCACTTACTTGGTTCTTAACAGGTGTTACATATCCCTGCTGTCTCCAATCAACTTTCTTTGGAAGGCTGCTCACGTCATTGTCAATGAAGGTAAATTCTGGTCGGTGAATGGTCAGGTTTCGGGGTCTTAATCCATTCATGACACTTACAAATTCGTGACTGTGCTGTTGAAAATGATAATCACATGCATGAATATAAATAAAGAAGAATGTTTCTGTCTTGTTGCTAAAAGCAATCTTGGGTTTTAAAATTCTCAAAAATAAAATGAAAATAACTGAAAAAAAGAATAATTAAGAACAAAAATAAAAAAAATTGTTCGAGTGGAAGGGAGGGGGAATGGGAGAGAGGGAATAAAAAATATTTCTCTTAGCAATATATAAGCAACATAGAATGCGCAGTTTGAGGAATACAAAAAAAAAGCGCATTACTTTCCTAACCGGAAGTAAACAGGCGGAAGTAAATCGGCCGAAATCAGCCGAAATTCGTTGCCTACGCAGTACGTCATTCTGCAGTTAATTACATGACTTCGTCAGAGTTACGGGAGAGAAAAGGTGCAAGGTATAGTTCGTTTGTTTATGGACATTTAGATAAAGAAAGGTAAGTTTCTTCAAAAACTAATTGTTGATTTGATTTCAGCATATACACAAAGATAATGCTATTTTGGATAAATTTGAAGGGGAAAAGCCGTCGGGAGTTAAAACGAACATTTACCTTATTTTCCTCACATTTTACTGAATAAACAATTCTCAAAATTTTAATCTGACGTATATTTTGCCTTCGTTCTGTATCTCTTTGTTGAAAGTATATTTTATGGGGTGGTTATACATCTACTCAGTAGATATAGATATCACTTCAATGCCACATGAGATTTGTTACATTCGATGATTCCCGCTTTCGCATGTAGACACAAGCAAATAAGTATAAATAAGCTTTATTGATTGAGTTTTAATAATTCTCAGCTAAAGCAAAGAATTAATGTTCTTTTCTGTGCATTGTTTGCAGTCTATTTAAAAGAAATTTAACATAGTTAAAATCCCACTAAAACAGCAATTCATAAACCTCTTAACCCAAATAACCTGAATAAAAGACATAAAGTGACTGAATGACATTCTTAAACTCACCAGCTGCTCTTTTTAGTTTGCGGCTCTTGAGTACAGGCTTAAAACACCAGTTCCCACACAATAACTAAAGTTAAGCAACATCGAGCCCGGTCAGTACCTAGATGGGAAACCACTTGGGAATTCCAAGTACTTAGATGTACGGTTGGTGTCATGGATAATGGCTCGGTATTGTTAATCGGAGAGACGAGTTCCAATTCCAGTTGGGTTCGTTATATTCAGTCACGAGCAAATACCCTTGGGAAAGGTATGAATCTACCTCTTCTCTTCGAAGCTATGTGTTAATTGGTTAGGTGATTTTCTAAGCATAGCTTAGGTGTGGCACAATACCGGTAGTATGGAACATCCAGTAAAGATCGAACTCACTACTCGGTCGTAATTGTTCAAATGAGACAAGCCTGTTAACCATTACACCACGCCAAGGTACCCTGGATTAATTAGTAAGAATTGTATTACTGAAAGCATTATTATCTTAAAAAAAATTGATAATCTAAGAATTATTTTCTAGCTTTAAATAGCCTGCAAAGGTTAATAACCCGTTGAAAACGAATCAATCAATCTTGAATAAAATATACCAGAAAGAGAAAATAAAACACTTAGGGACACTTATATTTAACATTCGAAAGGGACAGTTGAGATTTCAAGGGAACATAAAGAGGAAAGAGGGATTGGCAAGCTTGACGCCCGCAAGACATATTATGGATAAACAGCACATAATTGAATTAACAAAATTGTGTAAATGGATGATAGAAGATAGTTTGGAGAAATATCAAAAAGACAAAATTTACTAAGATCTACAAGGATAGGAAATTATGGAGAGCCATGTTCAACATCCTGAAGGAATATGGCACATAAAAGAAAATGAAAAAGAAGAAGAAAAAGGAAAAAATATTCTAAATGAAGTAGTATTTTAAATATTTATTTATATCGGATAAAAACAAATATTTTGACTTACCATATCAGCATATTCGTTTATACCCAGCCAGTAGGATTTCAGTCCATTATCGGCTTTAGAGTTGTGAATAATGATGCGGTGGAAATTTTTCTCCCAGATTGAACGTCTACAAACGAACGACAAAATCTTTACAACAGAAATTGTCTTCTGATTCACAAGAAACTTAAAGATAAAGTGCTACTGTGTAATGTTACCCAGACAAAGCTTATAGGACCAAAAACGTATGAATTCTTTTTCCTTGACAAATCGTCCATAGTGAAATTGGAAACCAGGTTTCATGGCCAGAAAGCTAACATTCTAACCATCTGATCATGTGCTCACGCTCAGCCGTACATACATACATACATACATACATATTTAATGACTGCGATTCGATTTCGTGTAATGCTTGATTGAACCTCAAACATATCGCTTTTTTTTCAGTTCTGCTAGAGACTTACACTCTCTTGCATAGATGCAACGCCGTTGTACACTTCTTGCATTAGTGTTACAATAAAATTTTAGTTAACTTTCATATCACGTTTTCGTCTACCAACTGCAGCACATTCGTTTCGACACTCACTGAGAGAAGTTCTGTATAACGTGTAATTAATCACTTCCGTATAACGTGTAATTAATCACTTCCGTATAACGTGTAATTAGTCATTACTGTATAACGTGTAATTAATAATTTCTATCTGTATAAGGCATCATTGATGATCTTTGAGACTCCGACCAGATTCGACTTTCATTTTATTTTGAGTATTGAAAGTTGCCGATGAAATGTGAAATCTCTCTTAGGGATTTCATGTAGAAATGATCATACAACGGTTTTGAACTTTGAAATTTATTTTATTTTATAATTGGGTCTATAATTTAAATATTAATTACATTGAGCCCTCTACCTGGATCATTTTTTAATATTAATATTTTAATATTAATTAGGATCGGGTCTTTGGGATTTGCCTTCCTGCTTTTCCTTTTAGATTAAAGTTTTTTAATATATATATATATATTAAGGAAAGATGAAAATATTTAAATGTTATGTTCAAAGCATTAATTTAAAACAGTGCTCAATATAGAAATAGAGCAATGAATATTTATTATAAATCATACTTTAGAACATGTTTTTTCTTTCGACATTGCAATTTCGAAACAAAATGTACACTTTTGTAGTAGAATGTCGTTTGGATATGTTCTAAAGTACAATTTATGATATATATATATATATATATATATATATATATAGTGATTGTTACTTCTTTGTAGAAGAAGACCATCTCTTCACTTCACTACATTTTTGTGCTTCCCATTTAGAATTTTATTATTTCCATCATTTCATCTGATCTAATGCTATGCTAGTGACTTGTCTCTGTGCACAATTATGTGATGTTTGAGTCACGCAACAGACTTACAAACCTTGTCACAAAGCTCAAACAAGTAGCTTCCAGTTCTTTCTGGTAGGGTTGCATTCACAGGAGTTTGCATCTGATCTCTTTAAACATATATAGATACAAGCATACATATACATGGATGGCTTGCCACTCGTATCAGATTCTGCAACTATGCTGAGCAGACCTTAGGTACAGTCTCTGAGAGAGTACGCGTTATCCAGAGTGGTCAACAGTCTGAACAAGGTTAGCACGCTTAAACCCTCGATCACGATGAATTGTGACTTTGTGCTAACACAAACATCGACAGCTCCCAAGGGGTTCCGTCTACGCAAATCCCTCACAAGGCTTGGGTCAACCCGTGATAGATATACGCTGGTATAGGCTGAGACCGACAACATTATCTTTCTGACAAATCTGACTATATGGTCAAAAAGCGAACGTTCTAACAACTCGGCCACGTGCCTATTCAGCTAAGTGTCCGTTGTCGAGTGAAAAAAAATAGGCATGGGCACATAAGGAATATATATATATATTTTTTAATCGTATCACCCGGAGCAAGGCGGTAACGCCACTGATGTGCAGGGGGCTACGTAATAGTGAAAAGATTGGAAAAGAGAAAACCGGAAACCACATCCTAAACAGGAAACAAGCGATGAGCCTCTTAACCTGTTCAATAGACGTGGGTGGAGTGTGAACCGGGCGATAGTTCAGTCTATCTACTCCAATTATATATATATATATATATATATATATATATATATATATATATATACTACCGGCCATAATTATTAAGCCATCCCAGTTTATTTTTAAATGATGTTTATCATCCTTTTTTAGTATTTAATACCAAGTGAATAATTCTAAATAAAAATAGAATGGTTCTTTTGTTATTATTACTTTGCAAAATTTTACAAGGCAAGGAAGCAAAAATTCACTCGTCCGAATCACCCTAATTTTTCTTCATTCTTTTAACGATGAAACTGCAATATAGGTAATTATTAAATATTTATAAATTCATTTGATGCACATGTTATTGTGCAGTATTAACAAAAGAACTATTCTATTTTCATTTACAATAATTCACTTGGCAATATATACTAAAAAATAGTATGAAATACATCAGTTTTTAAAACACTGGAGTGGCCCAATAATTATACCAGGTAATATATATATATATATATATATATATATGCATGCATATATACATACATATATAACGGAAGACAAAAGAAAATATCTCTACATTTGTATACTTAAAACATAACTTTACCGATAGCAGACAATAACGACATGTTTTCAATTTACCTGTAGATTTCAGTTTCTGCTGTTTCATAGTTTTTCCAGTATTTGGTTTTAAAATCTTCCCACAAATCGTCCAACTTGGGGTTGGTTACGAAGGAAGCGGTTGGAACAGCCAACAAGGCAAACAGAACGAAGAAAATCTTCATCTGAAAGTAAAGACAAAATAAATGAAGAGAAATATTAGGTTGAGTCATAAGTAATTTTCATTTTGGGCACCACTTGTAATGACGAATGTACGATCTTAACTACTAATCGTAAGTGGCAATTAAGAATAAATTTGGTGTCCATTAAGATACCTTAGTTTTTGAAAGCATACATAGAGGATTAAACAGAAAAATGATGCTCTCCATGACAACGCAAGGCCGATTACAGAAAGAATAACACGGGAAAATATAATTTGGAACTCGGTTAGGCGGTTCTTACCCGCTATATTCACCTTATTTTTCACCAACTGATTATTACATTTTCCGATCGCAGAAAAAAAAACGCTTTGGTGGATAAAACTTATTTTAATGAAAATCAGATTGAAGAGTTCGACGATTTTTTTTTCTTATCAAAACCTATGGAATTGTACTCAAAAAGTATGGAAAAGCTGTGGCAACATGTCATTTCAAATAATGGTGAATTCTATCTAATAATATATTGTACAAACAACCAGTCCTGAGTGGATGAAACTAAGAATAACGTTATATATATATATGAACATTATTTTTGATCGATACTCATATTTAAGTAGATATTCTGTTTTTAATTAAACAGTATTATATATTTATATCTACTGGCCTGATGATTTACGATAAATGTTTATTACGAAAATGTGTGTTATTCGGCAGGATTCGAAGCTGCAGACCCCTATCCACATAGTGGAAGCTACCATTTGATCTGGTAACGTCTTAGACCTCTCGACTACGAATGACCTCCAGTCTAAATTTGGACTCACCACAAGTATTAAGGAAACTGAAGTAGTTCACCAGCCCCCTCCTCAACAAAAGCAAGTATATGGTGTGAAACAAAATCCTCCAGTTTATTCTTTTCCAGATGATTGCATAACAGTAGGTGGGAAGAGTTTGAAATATGTTAAGTGTTTCACATATTTAGGTAGCATTGTGAACTCAAACGGATCTCTTAACGATGAAATTGTAAATCGTATAGCGAAGGCAACATCAGCTTTTGGTAAACTTCGGCATCGCTTGTGGAATGACAGAGGTATAAATTTGGAAACAAAAATCAGAGTTTACAGGGCTGTTGTTCTGACAACTCTCTTGTACGGTGCTGAGGCTTGGACCCCTTACCGCTCACATGTCGTGCAGTTGAATGTGTTTCACAAACGCTGCCTTCGCACAATATGTGGATTTATCCTGAAGCACAGGGTGTCCAATGCTGATCTGTTTGCAAATTGTAGTGTCAGTGGAATTGAAACTTTTCTTATACAGTGTCAGTTGCGTTGGGTCGGACATATCGTCAGAATGTGTGACGATAGAATGCCTCAAATACTTTTGTACGGTCAGCTTTAGCATGGTAAACGGCGTGTTGACTACCCATTGTTGAGGTACAAGGATAAGCTTAAGTATAATCTGACAGCAACTAACATTCCACTGTCAACTTTTGAACAAATTGCTTCTGACAGGAAACTATGGAAATTAACGTGTCACATTGTCTTCCAAGTTTTTGAATTAGAAAGAGTACAAAAGTTCCGAGAATCAAGAGAAAAGAAGAAAGAAGTAGCTGCCAGACCAAGTGGCATTTTTCATTTGAATACATTTTCGTGCATGCCTTGTGGTCACGCCTGCAAGCCACTGGCGGGGCTCAGGTCCCATGAAAGACATAAACACCGAAAATGGAATTAGTTTTTGAGACGCTCATACGTCGAAATCGACAGGAGAGTCCATAATATATTACGGAAATTAACGAAGATTAACGAAACTTGGTTATAAACAACCGACAATTTGAAATGATTTGTTTGAACATTAGTTTTGATCGATACTCATATTTAAGTAGATATTCTGTTTTTCAATTAAACAGTATTATATATTTATATCTACTGGCCTGATTATTTACGATAAATTTTTATTACGAAAATCCTGCCGAATGACATACATTTTCGTAATAAAAATTTATTGTAAATAATCAGGCCAGTAGATATAAATATATAATACTGTTTAATTAAAAAAGAGAATATCTACTTAAATATGAGTATCGATCACAAATAATGTTCAAGCAAATCATTTCATTTATATATATATATATATATATATATATATATATGTATGTGTGTGTGTGTGTGTGTGTGTGTGTGTGTGTGTGTGTGTGTGTGTGTGTGTAAAATTTCAGTCAGATATAACTGAAATCTGATCTGTAAAATACAAAATGAATAAAAACAAAAAGGAAACTTATCTTAGCTGACGCATTTCGTTCTCTGATTTGCATGATGCGACGTGTCGGCTAAGATAATTTTTCCTTTTGTCTTTATTCATATATATATATATATATATATATATATATATATAAGACTTCTAAATCACAAGTCATCATGACTGAGCGTTTGAGCGAATTGGCTTTGATCAAAAGTTGATCACGTTAGATTCTGCGCTCTTCCCAAGGAACTGTAACTAAGTGTAAACTACTGTAAGCTAAAGCTGGTTTCTGAAACAGTGATTGTTTAGCCACGCTAGAAGACATATTTGTTCGGAATCGAGTAACCGGCCATTATGTATACTGAAGACATGACAGACAGATAGGCATTTGACAAATGTCTGGCTATCTAACGGTCTGTCCGTCTCTATGAAGTTCTGACTAGTTCTCATATGGACAATTTGATTTGGGATGTGGGGTTGGATAAAAATAACAATTTTTAAAAATTAAACCCCAAAGAGGAGACCACATAAGAGTAATTACCACCAACATATTTATAAAAAAGACAGAGGGAACCCAAGTTACGTCGGTGGGGAAATGGATGAAATCGATATACCAGATTGGAATCGATAACATTACAAACCCTACTTTAGATTTTACTGAGAAGTGAGTGCATGCGTATTGTCTATAACAAAAGTTTATTTTTGAATGAAAGTTTCCGATTTGGAAACATGTTTTTGGAAATAGATCTGTAGCCAGTGAAACTTTGAAAGTGGTGAGGGGCACTTAGGAGTCGAGATTTTTCTGAAGAGGAGGGGACAAAATCAAGTAGCGTCTTCATTTTCATACTACACCACTCTCGTATACATAACTTAGGAATGAGTTTGAGTATAAGTAAGTTAGTTAAGGTTTTCGGCTATATCGTATTGAATACACCGATCACCGAAGTTAAGCAACATCGAGCCTGGTCAGTACTTAAAAATGGGTGACCATTTGGGAATACCAGGTGTTGCAAACGTAAGGACCAAGTAATGGTCCACCGGTCCTCTAGGTTTGAGGTTTGGGGTTTGGGTGCAGGGCTTAACAACCTTGCCCCGTAAAAAACAGTTTCTTTACAGAAACAGCAACAAAAAGTTGCTGCCCTATGCACCATCTGGGTGTGATGGATAGATGATGATGATGATGACGACGTTTGTTAAGTGCTATACGTGATACACGCTTGGGTGATCATCTCTCGAAAGAGACAAGTCTGACTGGGCAGAATATTTTCCCGCAGTAGGTTGCCATTAATTCTTGAGGTAGACTGGTTGCCAACCAACGCAATCTGTCCTGCTAATTAACCCATAGCTGGAAAGAGAAGAGATGAATTAATACCCTTCCCAAGGGTATTTGCACGTAAGTGAATGCAACGAAATCAACTGGAATTCGAACTCAGCTCTCCGATTTATCGTTCCACTGCATCACAACATTATTTCACTAAATTAAACAAATATATTTTCATTCACAGTAGTGGAGTTCTAATCTATTCTTTCCTTCTTTTCCACTCTCAAGCCGTTGGAACACAAGAGAGGTTAATTTTAAAACAAAATGAAAGGGTTAATACTAATGTTAATACCAACAGAACAATGTCTGCTCTGATTTTTTGAAAAAATGAAAAACTAAATGCAGAGGGAGAAGTGCTGAACATCAAATCTTATCAAAATCAGAGACTGATCAGTTTCATAAATTTTTGAAGCTTATAAAAGTGTAGGGGGCTCCCGAGGAACCAGCCAAAATTCTGAGGTGGGGGCCTTGACTCCTTCTTCCCACCCCCGTAGAATCGCCACTGTCTGGACCAGGAATCTTGGTTCCCATGGTGTTGTCTACAAAAGTACCTCTTAGAAACTTTGTATTTGCTGAGTAGGAAAAATTATTTTTTCCGGTCAATATACAAAAATATACTATTCCCTCTGGTGTTTATTGCAAAATACTACATACATTTTTAAATAAATTTCGTTTATTTTTGGTTTTAGTAAATGTTTTTTTAAAAAGTAATTTTAATGAACAGTTATGAATTTTACAAAGTTGTTTAGTCTTTGTTTATAAAATGGAAAATTACGACTAAAGTATAGTGTATTTTTAATGTATTCTAATATATTTTATAACAATTAATAAGAAGTTATAAAATCAACTTGCCTCATCAAAAAGAGAATCGAGTTAAAAAAAATAAAAAGGTTTGAAAAGCCATAGCTAAAATTTTAAAGGTTTCGGACTGTTGTTGATTTTTGAGTGATTGTAGTTGCCCCTATCTCACTTAGATATTTATAAATATTACACCATACTATGTTTTTGTTTGTTAAATGAATGTATATAAACTAACAGGTCATATAAGATAGCCGATATCTGCGCCAGTTGTGTTTCGTTTAAAGTAGGTTAGGCGAATGGGTCAGATACGTATTGAAAGTTTCAAGCTCTAGTGGGCTTAGTTAATTTTTTAAAAAACTTATTAGGTAAAGGGAAATAATTATGTCGGTCTCCAGATATTGGTCTGTTGTTGAGTGATCGATTTCTTAATTTCTGGTTAGATTTTTTTAAAAATCGGTATCAACCCATGCAAAGCAGGAGTAATATCACGAAGACAAAAGCTTGCAGAGTCTGGAAGAATTAGGAACATACACAATAATTAAGAGAAGAAAGAAAATAGAGTAATAAGAATGACAGTAGGAGCGATTGACAATGTAAAATTTTTGCAGATTAAAGTTGACTGGAAAGCATGGAACCGGAAAGGAGTTTCACAAGCAAAAAGGGCGAGAAAAGAAACTGCTAGTGTAGTGTTTACGGTTTTATCTCGCCAAGTAAATAAAAAGAAACCTCAAAATGCATATAAGAAAGTGTGTGTGTGTGTGTGTGTGTGTGTGTGTGTGTGTGTGAGAGAGAGAGAGAGAGAGAGAGAGAGAGAGAGAGAGAGAGAGAGGAACAAGCACAAGTTACATAACAAAATACAGTGTAAGAATTTGAGCATCTTACCTTCAAGCTAGGGCAGGAAGCTTTTGAAATTCCGTGAAGATTTTTCTTTATTTATAAGAAAGTTGGAGATAAGTTTTATTTTTATTTTTATTTTTATTTTTTAACCTCTAGAGAGATAAGCTTTATCTCTTATCGTAATCAAATGACAATCACGGGACTTGGCTAAACAACGACGACAATCGGTGACACTGCTACGAACACTTCTTCGACCGTTCCCACTGCTTTGACGAACATCAAAATGTCCAGCCTACTCCAACCCTATTCTCTTCATGAACCTGAATTTGCTGCTATTAGTACCCTATCTTTCATTTTTCCCTACCCAAATATCTAGCTCAATTTTCAACATCACTATCAGGTGAAATCGTTATTTAGGGCATATATCATGCGTCTCATACTCACAGTCGAACGAATGCAGATACATTAAAAAAGAAAGAAAAACTTCCTGGTTTCTATGACCAATTACATCTGCACTAAATTTAACGAAATAGTACATTTATACTTTCACTATAAAAAAAAAATGCTATTTGTTGCTTGAACAATTAATTCAATTACCAAGCACACTTCTTGTCTATTGTTTTTTTTTTAATTATGAGGGAACTGTTACAAAAATAATAAAAATATAATTTGCATTCAGTCAAGTGCCATACGTGAAACACGCTTGGGCGATCATGTCTCGAAAGAGACATACTGACTGGGCAGAAGATTATCCCGCAGTAGGTTGCCATTGCTTTCTGCGGTAGACTGGTTGCCAGCCAAGGCTATAGAACCCAATCTGTCCCGTTATTTAACCCATTGTTCCGAGCCGATTTCCACTGGACCACCACGCACATCCTTATTCAGCTTAATTTTTGAATCGTTTCATTTCACCACAAGTAAAACGATAATGCCACTAGAATGTGATGGGTGGGGGTTACAGGGAATGAAAATGAAAATGAAAGAGAACGAGAATGAGAAGACAGAGAATTGAAAACAGAAAAATCCCAAGATGATAATTATGAATTGGAGATGTCAACATCCAACAAGGGGAGAAGTTTAAATATCTGGGAAATGCGTTAACAAAGGATGGAAAATACGACACCGGAATCCAAACATGCATTGCATTAGCGAAAGATGCCTTCCAAAAGCTAAGCAAAGTCCTGAGAAACAGAAAAAAATTGTTAGAAACAAAGACAAAAGTGTTGGGTTGCTGTGTGATATTCATCCTTTTAATATGGAAATGAATACTGAACAATCGCCTCCCATACAAACAGAAAACTGCAGGCAAAAAATGTGGTTCTACAGAAGGATAATGAGAATTCCATGCGAGTAGACAAGTTGGAAGCCTTAAGGAAAATAGCAACAAAAAGAGCAATGCTTTACCTGATTAAAAAAAGTTCTTGTAGCCATATTTAAAATTATAAAAGTAAAATCGTACCGTTTAATCCAGGGGTCTGCAAGGATAAGATAGGGGGGGGGGTCCGTGGATTAACTAATCACATGAACTTCAAAGTAATTTAAATTTAATTTTGTTACATTTTGCATCAACATGCAGTATTAATTTATTTTATTTGAACACTTATGTCTAAAGTAAGCTTAAACCCAGTTTTTACTACGTTAATGCAAAACTATAAGCTATTTTTAGTAAAAATTTATGTATAAATTTCATAAGCGTTTATAGTGGAAATATAAAGGGGTCCGTAAGTCAAAAAGGTTGAAAACCCCTGGTTTAACCTAATACTTCTTGTTGCATAGTTGGGTCATTGCTTACTAAACCAGTTCCCCTATTTGTTGAGCAGGGCAAACACCCAGCAAGATTAAAAACAAAATCAGTCGAAGGGCGAATGAACTTTATTTTAGAGTCAACTGTTATCTATCACAGAGGGATAGACTGGGATCCCTATCTAATTAAGCAACCAGTGCAGTGATGAAACAGACTGACACGAATGACCAGGACGGATGGTTCCGAAAATGGAATCAAAAGTTGTGTCCTTGATCAAAAGGAAAACACATAAGAATAACATTAAATATGAATCATAAGAGTAAGAGCAGAGAACGTTAGATCTGGGAAAATACCGTGTATAATCTCAGCACAGAAATGTCTCTGGAAGTGTGGACAGAAAATGTAAGCGGCATTGTGAGATTTGATGTCATTGTCCTTTCGGGACTCCTTACGTCGTTCAGTTGTTGTCACTCGAACATCTCAGAACCTTTGCGGCACGGTATTTTCCCATATCTAACATTACCTGCTCTTACTCTTATGATTTATATTTAACGTTATTCTTGTGTGTTTTCTTTTCAGTATACCCTCTGACTGTCAAATTCTCAAAGTTTTGTTTTGACTTCTTTCCAAGAGGTTTCGTATGACCCTTTGTGATTGTTAGGAGCAATTTCCTGATAATTCTTATTTCTTTAAAGTTTCTTCATTTCTCTCAGTTTTGTTTATTAAGACGCGTTGATTTTTTGTATTTTTAGAAAATCAACATGGCACTCAGTGAGAAAGCTGGGTTTGATGGACTAAGTAATGACAATAAAAAATTAGATTCGTAGCTTATACCAATTTTTGACTATTTAGTTTTAATGATCGTTTGAAAAATGTACAGAAACATAATTTCCGCAGATTTTTGCCTATAAACTGACTTGAAAATTTTACTATTTCAAGAATAAATCCAAATAAAGTTGATATTTTGTATTAAATGAATTAAATAGAAAATATATTCAAACCAGAATTCTAATTATAAATCACCCATAATAAAATATGCAATTTTTTAATATATTCGATAAGTAAAAACTGTGTAAACAAAATTATACAAATTTTAATTATGGAGTAGCTTTTTTTATTAAAAAAAAAAGACTACTCCATAATTAAAATTTGTTAGATCATAATTAATAATAAAATAATTAATAATAAAAAAGAGATATAAAGTAAATATAACACCTTAATAACGCTGGGCATAAATTATAAGACAAAATGTTTTAAATTTGCATTGTTTATTGAAAATTACATTAAAATTACCGCACTGTATAATATTACATAATAATATAGCAAAATTGTTCAATATAATTTCCATTTAATGTTGGTAAAGGTCTTATTTGATAGAACAATGATTTAGTAATAATACTTTTGTGTCCATATACAATTTGTAAAGCTTCAGAAAGATATCAATTTTAAAAGGCTGTGTCATTTCAAGGCTTTCACTGATCACCAAAATGAAATTTCAGCGCTACAATTTTGAACCTAAACGTAATATTTAAATTCATTTCCTCAAAAAACAGTAACTATTTGGAAAAAGATATTGTGCGACATTATTTATGATATGAAACTTCAATTTTCAGATTGTGAGAAATACCACGGTTCCAGAATCAACCTGTTCTACTGTCCATAGTATTGTCAGTAGAACCAAATATCTGTCGCTTCATTTGCGAGGAAATGGTATATCAATTGCTGCCATTTTTCTATGTTTCTAAAGGCATTTTATGATGCATTAACATTTTCATTGGTTTTTGGATGGCATCTTCGCCATCTCTATGCACCTTCGTATGTCACAATTTCCGTAATCTCTTACTTCGCTACTAACTTAAATTTCTTAATTCTGACATTCGGGATCTGTAAATAGCAAACAGAATTGTCTTTCATGCTGACAACCTTGCATCCTGTCTTCTTATAATTAAGAGAAGAAAAGGCGGGGAAAAGAGACTACCATTTCCATTGAATAAATAATATCATAACGAAGAAAACAGTTTTTCACTTTCTTCATGTTAAAGAAAATATGTGTGTATATATTTTATGAATGTCTAGTGGAACAACTTTTTTTCCTTTCGGATTTCATCGGATTAAATTGATGTTTACATTATTGTGATTACATACACGCATGAAGGAGTAGGGACGATGAAATTTAAGAATAATTTAAAAAATGTTTTGTCATATATAAAACTTATTTCTGATATATAACAAAAAATCAGGAATAATTTTCCCATATATATATATATATATATATATATATATATATATATATATATATACTAGCATCATAGCCCGGCGTTGCCCATGCAACTCAAACATTTTAGTTGTGGGAGAAGATGCAACTTTTTATTTTACATATTTTGTTTTTGTTTGAAAAAACACTTTTTTAAAAAAAAATATTTCTTTTGTTTCAAAATTACGGGGAAAAATATTCACATTTTTTGTTGACCAAATGGATTTTTAAAACATCGGAATAAAAATTAAATATAGAGGCTTTTTTTTGTTAATAAAAAAATGTGATTTGATTTCTGTGACGTAAAATGTCGGAATAAAAATTAAATATAAAGGCTCATTTTTTTTTAATAAAAAAATATTTTAGTCGCGTTAGACACGTTTGATTTGATTTCTGTGACGTAATTCAACAACCATCTTAGAGCTTAGATGTTTTACGGAGCAAATGTAAACAATCGTGTTCATTGGCCAAAAAGGGCGAAAGGGAAAATTGCTGAACTTAAAACTCAAAAAGTATGTGTCGACCTGGCTTCCCTGTAGATATGTGTCCCTAGAAAGTTTGAATGGCGTAGCTTAAAAAAATGTAGGCGTGCATAGAGAACAGTCACACACAGGCTCACAGATTACCTTTTATATATGCCAGCAGTATAGCACGGCGTTGCTCGGGTGTAATGAAAGCTTTAGAATTAATCCATGGTCCTGGAGCTCAGACTCTTTGAACGTTGGCACGAAAGACTAAAAAGCAATAGTTGTTTCCAGTTAAAGCGAAACCGTAGACTGAAAGAAAAATGAATGGATGTAAGTCAAATTTTCATTTCCTGGTATCGATATCAAATAAGTTTTTTTCGTCGTAAACTGAATTTTGAAGGCTAAATAAGTCCTCTGCACAAATGGTATCATGGCTGAGACTAAGAACTACAATTATAACTACTTAGAGCCAAACCCGAAGAAAAAACTAAAATAAAAGGGCTGAAAAAAATACAGACATACAGGCAGATAAACAGACATACACACAAACACCTTGCCTTATATATATATATATATATATATATATATATATATATATATATATAATCGATTTTCTGCACTATTGTAAGAGCTGCAACCTTGAAACTTCTGAATATCGTTTCTTATGTCTTTGTCTATGAGTGTATCAAATTTGATTAAAATCGAACCACTCCTTCTATAACCCGATTTTTCGATTATCGATTTTCGATATTTATCAGGGGTACCTCGACACAAAACCTAGCTAAAAACACTCGCAGACGCTTATAGTACAACTGTGTAAATTTTCAAGAAAATCGGTTCAGCCGTTTCGGAGTCTATAGGTAACGGATACACACACACACACACACACACACACACACACACACACAGACAGACAAGTTCCATTTAAAAATAAGTTTAGATAGATAGTATGCATTTATGCGGATGACACTACCATTTAATATCGTCTCAATCGGTTGGTTGTTTGGTTGTTTTGTTTTTATGGCATATCAACCTTGGCGGGTCATTTAATGCCAACTAAATTTTATTTATTTATTGCTGGTAATCCGCATGCTTGCTTCCCCGACGGCTACAACCTCCAGGAGTTTAAATGTAAGGTCAATAGACACCTCCTAACACACTAACTCACACCCACTCTCTCCAACTCCCTCCCTATGTACATCCTAAGTCATCTATCACCCTCCTTCTGACATTTCCTATGCCCAATCCCTCTATGTAACCCTCTGCGCTATAGTGGCAGTGGAATGCTTTGCTTGGGGTGACACGATTAAAAAAAAAATCCTTTTTCTTTCAACAATTTATTGTTGTTTTTATATAAGTTTTTGTGTCTAGTAATACATTTTTCTTTTCGAGTATCAAGGTTTATTGGGATTTGTTTTTAAGGGCAGGGTCCCCAGGTCCTATCCTTGTTATTTAACCCATAAGTGGAGTGAAGGGACGGATTAATACCTTTCCCAAGGGTACCAGTGCTTAAGTGAATGCTGGTATTCAACTGGAATTTGAACTCAGTTTACCGATTTCTCTTTCCGAGCCGATATCCACTGCACCACAATGCACACCCATCACTAAACGCTTACAGCACCAGGTATTCTCAATCGGTCACCCATCTAATACTGACCAGGCTCAACGTTGCTTAACTTCGGTGATTGAGCGAGAACCGGTGTATTCAACGTGATAGGCCGTAAGCCTTCTCTCAATAGGAAATCCGACAGAGCTGACAAAGTAAATCTGGCTGCTGCTCTTGAAAAGGACCTCCAATCAATGGTTAACTGGAGCAAGAAATGGCTTGTAAATTTGAATGCCTCCAAAACAAAACTGCTCTTCTTTAAGCACCATAGAGAAACTTTCCTGCATCAGTCTCCTGCACCCCACCCCCCCCCCTTGGCCTCACTTTTCCAACCGATTTGAAGTGGAATGACTACATAAAATCAATAGTTGTATCTACTGCCAGGGAAGCTGGATCATTGTCATGCCAGAAAGATTTTCTCATCAGAGTATCTTGCACATTTATAAATCTACCATTCGCCCGCGTATTGAATACTGTTGACATATTTGGTCGGGCGCTTCTGCTATTCATCTCGTGGTTCTTGACATGTAGCGTAGAGAGCTGGTTAATGTTTCTTTGATTCGGCTTTGTGTTAGACTTAAGCAAACTCCTTACAGCTTACAAGTTTTATCCAGAATTATCATAATCAGAATTATCAGAAGGTTTTCATCAGAAGGTTGGTTGTCGGCAATCGTGTGGAATAGTGTAAGAATAAAATACACATTTCGCATTTTAAAATAGGAATTTATCAAAAGAAATAAATAACGAGAATTCGTAGAAATTAATGTTCACTTATAAAGTTTAGGGTATCAAGATTGTAGAAAATGTTCGTAGTAATAATGTAGGTATTTAAAATGTCCGCAGAAGTTTAGAGATCATGGTTGTGTAGTAGCGGAATGTAAAGTCTTTGTTCCTTCCTCTTTTTAGTAGGTCGAGATAGGTTGAGAAAAAGAGAAGGCAAAACAAATAAAGGAGTGGTACTTAACACCTACATTTGGTTGTTGTGTTGTCCTCTTTAGCGGCGTGGTGTGAAAATGAAGAAAAGACAGGTGGAACAAGAGGTCAAATGAAACTGTGACATTCCCTGCGTCAGGGTCGGCTTCTTGAATTTTCTTTCGTTACATTGCCACGAGGTCCCAGCCAACCGCTCCCATGTAGACTGCCTTTGGCAAGTTAGCGTCGTGGTTTTTAAATTCAAGCTTCCCATTTATCGTTTTGTGTCCGTTTATCTTTTATCCTTTTCTCAATAACCCATATACCGATTTTTCTCTGACTTTCACTCGTTGTAGCCCCTTGAATATTAGTAGCATTCCCGTCTTGCTTGGGGTGAGATGACTATATATATATATAGTCATCTGCAGACAGATCTGTTTCGCTGTATCACAGCTCATCAGTACGGTTAGACATCCGATTACTTTTTAATCCAGGATTGAAACCCGACCGAATTGGCGTCAGTCAGCGATTCTACCTCTGAGCTATGGGCTCTCGGCAGAAGAAAGTAGAGTAATTTAATTCATTACTGAATGAGCGATGCGTAGATGCTCGAGCAGCTACTGTTTTTTCAAAGTCTACCATTATTCCAGAGTGTGAGAGAGTAAATATTGACTGGTCTCTCATTTCTCAGTATACGTGTATGCTTGGACAGCTAACCAGACTCTGTTCCGAATATATATATACATGTTCAAACAATTCATTTCAAATTGTCGGTTGTTTATCACAAAGTTTCGTTAAAATTCGTTAATTCCGTAACATGTTTACATTTGTTGACATTACAATACATTTCAGAGCAGATATAGTTGTTGCGATAAGTCGAAATATAGGCTTGATTAAAACCTCGTTTAGACTGGAGGTCATTCGTGGTCGAGCGGTCTAAAACGTTGCCAGATCAAATGGTAGCTTCCCCTATGTGGATAGGGGTCGCAGGTTTGAATCCTGCCGAATGACACACATTTTCGTAATAAAAATTTATCGTAAATAATCAGGCCAGTAGATATAAATATATAATACTGTTTAATTAAAAAACAGAATATCTACTTAAATACGAGTATGGATAAAAAATAATGTTCAAAAATTCATTTCATATATATATATATATATATATATATTACGGACTTACACACACACACACACACATACAAACACACACACATGTGCGCCTATGCACAGACGCGCGCACACATACACACGCAGACGCACACACACATGCACACACATGTATGTTCGGTTGCATTTGTTAGTTCGTAATGTTATATATATATATATATATATATATATAATATATATATATATATATATATATATATATATATATATATATATATATATATATATATATATATATATATTGTCCAACGTTTTAAGCATGACTAGGAGTTTCATGCGCATATTATGAACTGACTGTTTTTTTAAATTTTAATTAATAATTCAAATTGAAAAAAGTACATATGTGTGTGTGTGTGTGTGCGCACGCGCGTGTGTGTGCGTGTGCAAAGATTTGTCCCCCAAAAATTAAATTCTGAATTCAAATATGAATGTTTTTCCTTATCAATGAAGTCATCTGTTTTAAATCTTTTATTCTCGAACCGAGATTACCAACTGTCACTCTCATTAAACGAGTCGCATGACCAAACACCCTACTCCCCATTCCTGTATTTTTTAATTCATCAAAGAAATGAAATGTTTTTACAGTATTATCATCAGTTGGAAATTATGAATTGTCATTGTCTACGAGTGTGATGACAGCCTTTCTCTCTCCCTCTCCTTTTTATTAAAGGTGTCTCCCACGCTTTCGTAATTGCGACCTGTTGTATTACGTAACCGTGTTTACCTTCTACTTACGGATTAAATACTCTTTCATATTTAGTAAGGGATCTCGAATACATTTGGGAAAGGTACTAATCCGTCTCTTCCCTCCAGTTATGGGTTAAATAACAGGACAGATTGGGTTCTATAGCCTTGGCTGGCAACCAGTCTACCGCAGAAAGAAATGGCTACCTACTGCGGGATAATCATCTGCCCAGTCAGTCATGTCTCTTTCGAGACATGATCGCCCAAGCGTGTATCATGTATGGCACTTAACTGACTGACTGACCGACCAATAGTTGCCTGCAATTAAATATCAACAAAGTAAAAGAAAGAGAATAACAGCCATACGTTCGCATTTTTATATTAAAGCTTAAGTCGATTCGTTTGTTACATTTTGTAACGCTAAAGCAACATGAAATACACTCTTCTCTTAACCAATTCACTGACCCACGGAGTCACAATATTGATAAGTACAAGCATCTGTAGGAGCCTCGGTTATGTTTATCAAATTGACCTTGTGCCAAACACAACCGAAGTCCCTACGATTTAAAATAACAGAAGGTTGAAGGTTGGATGTTTGAATTGTGGAAGAATAAAATATTTCGTTTTGCATGTTAAAGCAAAATTGTTATTAACTAAACAGAATAGCAAATTTGTAAGAAAAAAATGTTCAAAGAGAAAAATGTATGTAGTTAAATGTTCCAGTGAAATAGAATTAAGGAGTTAAATGAATCAAGAGCTTATAGTTGATAGTAGCAGAATGTGTGTATATAGAAATATTAACAGGTTACTAATAAAGTCTGTGTTCCGTTCCTTTTTTTTCATTATGGTCGGCGAGAGAGTGGAAGGAAGGCAAAGCAATGAAGTAAATTGTACTTAGCCTAGTTAATATTTAGGAGTCGGTTGAAGTATCTTGTTGTTGTTATTGATGTCGTCGTCTTCTTTTTTGACCGTGACAATGTTTAGAATGGAGAAGAAGAGGTAAAAAGAAATTGGCATATAGTGAAGAAGGAGAACGAATTTGTAACGCGACTTTACGTTCGGGTAGGCAAATCAAAATTTCTTTAGTCACATCTTGCGTGTCGTCTCTATGTGCTCCCATTTGACTGACTACTTCGACTTTCTGCTTTCATAGCCATTTAGTTTTTTCACACTGGATTGCTAACTTTTCTCTCAGTCTTTCAAATCGCTTCCTTCCATTTGTTAGAAAATAAATTTAATATCTGATCGCGAAATTTGGCTTCGTCTTTTTTTTTTTTCGTGTGGGGTCAGTCCTTTTCCTATTTGTCAAAATTAAATTTCACGCTTGATTGTGAATTTTTGCCTTGGTCTGGTTTTTTCAAAATGTTTTCAGTCATTCTGATTCATTTTTGTAGATGTGCAATTTTAGTATTTGCGTTTTAGTTAATTGTTGGATGATATAGGTTTTGTATCCTGTCGTTGTGGTCCAGTGGATATCGGCTCGGAACGAGAAACCGGGGAGCCGAGTTCGAATTCCACTTGAATCCATTGTATTCACTTACGCGCAAATACCCTTGGGAAAGGTATTAATCCGTCTCTTCCTTCCAGTTATGGGTTAAATAACAGGACAGATTGGGTTCTATAGCCTTGGTCGGCAATCAGTCTACCGCAGAAAGCAATGGCAACCTACTGCGGGATAATCTTCTGCCCAGTCAGTCATGTCTCTTTCGAGACATGATCGCCCAAGCGTGTATCGCGTATGGCACTTAACTGACTGACTGACATCAATAGACCAGGATATTAAAATATTTTGATAAAATTCGATTCAGATTGAAGAATGTAAATATATTGTAGGGAGTTATAACTCTGATAAAATAATTACAAACTCCTAAACATTTACATGTACAAAAATACTCTTAAAAATGAGAAACAAAAAGACGTGGCAACAACAAAACGAGTATTATTTATTATCTGTTAGAGAAACGAGTGACAGTAACACTGAGTAAGGTTATGAGTTAGGAGTCAAATGGAGATCAAACATGGATTGAAATACAACAAAATTAAGATAAAGAATAACCAACTTGTATACTCTCTTTCTCGTATGTTTTTTTTTAGATGTGTGTAATGAGAGTTCAGATAATTTTGTTAGAAAATAATTTAATTAGAAAAGTCTCTGAGGTTATCTTACCCAAAATTTTTGTTGTGTCCTAGAAGATAAATGTTACTATTATGGCCTGAAAAAGCAAAAAGAAGACAAAATTTTCGTTGATGCACATGTTAACGATCTGTCCATGTGAACTGCTTGAACGCTGGTGAGAATGTCACGTGCTTGTGTGTGTAAAGGAGAGAAGGGGGGGGTCGATTCTCATTGATTTAGAATGAGTGAATTATGGAGAATTATAATTGTTATAATTATTTTGTTATAATTATTTTTGACACTATGAATAATTTTTATTTAATTTTTTTTTTATTTCTGTATTTTTTCATGGGTACAACAATACCACTGAGTCGATTCATTGCATTTACTTATGCGTTAGTAACTTCGGGAAAGGTATACGATTGTCTCTTTGTCCTATCCCTCTCCGATTTAAATAGTAGAACTAACGGGACTCCTGAGAATTGGTTGGTAACCAGTCTAGGAGAAAGACTACTCTGAATTCAAAATGACATCTTCCTTGTTGCTCACGTCTTCCAGATAATTGCGTGCAAGACTGTTGGGATGTCCGTAGGGTCTATGCATAACAATCTGTCCTTCTTCTGGTTAACTATAGAATTAATCCTCACTCTGAACGCCAAAAGAAATGTATTAGGATGAGTCATAAGTAATTTCTGTTTTTGGAGACACCCTCTCCCACAAAAAGTACATAAAACTGATGATATTGAAAGAAAACAGTTTTAGAATGCAGAATTGTATTAAGAATTCCAAGAACCATCAATCTTTTGACGGTATAAATGATATTAATTTTAGTATAATGATCTTAACTAAACACTTATTGCAAATCTGCGTGTACATTCACAGTTATTATCCAACCAAGTAGTTAGCGTTTCCTTTGCATTGATACTCTAAGAAAAGACAGGAATCAATTTATCTTACTTTTGGATATTGATTAAACAGCAGGACAAACTGCTTTCTTAATGTTTGGTTAGCAGCAAGTCTAGGAGAAGGAAAATCACTAGCATTCTTTGTATTGTTTATTGGTCCGACCATTCACTGCAACTGGTCCTTCACTAAACGTCCCGGTCCCTTCTTTGCTGCTGGATCCTGGAGGGGGAGAAGAGAGAATGCGTTTATGCAACCTTACTCCTCTAAGGATGTGCGTCGTGGTACAGTGGATATCGGCTCGGAACGAGAAACCGGGGAGCCGAGGTCGAATTCCAGCTGAATCCATTGCATTCACTTACGCACAAATACCCTTGGGAAAGGTATTAATCCGTCTCTTCCTTCCAGTTATGGGTTAAATAGCAGGACAGATTGGGTTCTCTAGCCTTGGTCGGCAACCAGTCTACCGCAGAAAGCAATGGCAACCTACTGCGGGATATTCTTCTGCCCAGTCAGTCACGTCTCGAAAGAGACATGATCGCCCAAGCGTGTATCACGTATGGCACCTAAACTGACTGACCCCTCTAAGATAAACTCACGCGCCGACCGGTTTTTAAAAAAGAGCAATCATAGAGAGATACTGATAAACTAATTGTTTGCAAGCACTGCCATTTCAAGAAGAAAGCGTGTTCTGTTTTCGTAGTCTTTGTTCAATATATTTGTGCGGTTCTCTCCGTGTGATTGTAAAGTTCAATAAAATTGTTGCAGTTCCTATGTCTGTAACTGGGCCTTGGGGATGTTAGTAGCAGTTTATTTTAGTTTTCTTCTCAGAAACGTTTCAAATTTTCCAACGCAGGTATTAGCCCCTCTGTCATACCAAGTTTTATATTTGATGAATGCTGATAACATGCAATCTGATACAAGATGGTCAATTATTTCTAGAAAGTCGTCGCTATGCATTTGGGATCAGTACAGTTTTCAGTATGTTTGCTTGATAATTTCTAGTTAGCAAGCATTGTTTCTGTGCAGCAAGAATAAAAGTTTCAGTTTCAACTTATAATCCTGAACTACGTAACCACTAATCGGTATAGGGTTTGTTTGCATCAGATTGTGAGGCAGTGTATTGGCCATAAAGCGGTTTTATGTGGCCATTTTTCTGCAATTTATTGCATTTGCCTTTTTTTAATTTGGCCGCTGTAGTAGGTGGATTATAGCTTACTTGCTTTTCTTTACTCGTTTGAAATTCTACTTTGAATTTGTTGGTTTCCTTAAACACGGAATAAAATTTCTTTCATGTTCTTTGATACAAACAATCATCCAGTCTTCTGTAGTTTCTAGGTATCTTTGAAGGCCGGTTGTTGTTGATTTTTAAACGGTTCTAGTTGAACTTATCCTCTTCCTTCTTGGTGTCTGGACAAAAACAGAAGATTAACATTGGTTTTAAGAGGATGCATGCGGTGGCAGTTGAGAAGCTTTCTAGTTTTGACATCCATTCGCTTAAATCAGCTATGGTTCATTTATCGACGTTGAATCTGTGTCGAACTACAGGGATACCCAAAGTTCTTATGGCTAATATTTGTTTTGTGACTTCAACTAAGTATTTAACAACGGATGCATTCGCGTGTAGTATTCTTGTCTTATTTTCTCTTTTATTTGGGCATTTCATCCCCTTCGCCGACCTTTAGGTATTTATCGTCATCTCGCTTCAGTCTTCTAATCTTTGTGACAAAATAGATCGACAGAGTGTGTTTCGGTAATTCTTCTTTTCTTGAATGCTATTTTTCCGCATCCGAAGCCCATCACTGAAACATTTTACAATATTGAGGAGAAATTACAACTCATTGTCGTCTTTAGCAAAACGTTTGAGTCCATCATCTAGAATAAGTAATCAAATACGCTGACGTTCATTTTGTATCCATATTTTTTACTGCTTAGTTCACGCGAAAAAGGGTTTAAGAAAAAAACTTGTAAAATTCGTCGTCGGATATTCAAACAGTTGAAAGTAGCAGTCCCTTTGGTGTGATTTAGGTATAATAGGCTTTTCCACAGTGCAATGCTATATTTAAGGAAATTTACTTTCACATAAGATTTCGTATACTTCTAAAGCCTTAAGGATCTAAGAGTGTAGACACTATCAAAAACCTTACGATATCCTATCCAAGCTGTGCTGTTATTTCTATTTTTATTCTGCAATTTTCCAGGATCATTTGAATTATTAATAGTTGATCTTTGGAACTGTATGAACCTTATCGGCACCTTTCAGTTTCAGAGGTAGAATATTATTTTAATCAAGAAAAGAGTAGTACAGTCAGTCAGTACAGAGGTGCTTAATTTATATGTGTTGGACAAATATAATAAAACAAGGGTTTTATGGATTGATGATAGCTGATGCCAAAACTTGGGTATCTTGTCATTTTCTGGGGATTTCCACTTTTGGTAATTTATTAGAGCTTGTCATATATTATTCTACGAGTGCACCCCTGCCGTCAGAAATGACGGTAAAATATTTGAAAGGATTATTATGTTTCCTCACAGGTTATCCTGATAGAAGGGATATATATATATATATATATATATAGAGAGAGAGAGAGAGAGACGGGAAATTGTAGGAGGATTTGAAATATTAAGTAAGTAATTCATCAAGTTTATATTCGACCTCAACAGAATGCAGAAAGCACTGGACGGCCGTTTCGTCCTATATTTGGGACTCATCAGCACTGCGCATCCACTACCAGGAATTGAAACCCAAACAGTTTCGTTATCAAGCGAACGTCATACCAACGGTACCACGGGCCCCGGTGAAGAGGTAACGAATTAAACTCGATATAGCGCCGCTCATTCACATATTCCGTGGTAGAACTCTGCTGAGCTCCTTTTAACCATAGGACTGCGCCTCCCAGAGCCACGACTACTATCACCAATCCGCTCACACTAGAGCATTATAAGCCGGTTCAAGCAACGATATACGGACGAGAAATTGAAGGAGGATTTGAAATATTAAGTTAGTAATTAATCGAGTTTTTATTTGGCCTCAACAGAATGTAGAAAGCAATTCTTGGTAGAGGATGCGCACTGCTGATGAGTCCCAAATATAGGACGAAACGGCCGTCCGTCCAGTGCTTTCTGCGTTCTGTTGAGGTCGAATAAAAACTCGATGAATTACTTACTTACTTAATATATATATATATATATATATATATATATATATATATATATATATATGCAGATGAGACCACCATCTATTCTATAAGAAATTTGCCAAAGCAGACAAAATAAACCTCGCTTCTGCTCTTGGAAAGAACCTCCAATCTGTGATGGATTGGCGTAGAAAATGGCTCATCAATTATAATGCTTTCAAAACAAGGCTGCTTTACTTTACCCTCCATAGAGAAGCTTTCCTACTTCCCATCAGTATAGATCACTGCGCCTCCTCGGCCTCAATCTCTCAGCTGATTTCAAGTGGAACGACTACATCAAATCAATAGTTACATTTACAGCTAAGAAGTTTGGGTCACACAGGGGGTTTTCTCATCGGAATCCATCTTGCACATTTATAAATTTACCATTTGACTGTGCATTGAATACGGTTATAATATCTGGTTGGGTGCTTCTGCTATTCATCTCGTGGCTCTGATCAAAATTCAGAACAGGATGTGCAATGTAATCGATTCTGATTTAGCTGTTTGACTTTAGTCATTTTCTCACCGATGGTATGTGACTTCTCTTTGTTTTTTAAAGTGATATTTTCACGGTTTCTATTCTGACGAGCTTCATTCCCTAGTGCCCCGTACACATGAATTTACTCGTGCTACTAGATTAGAGACCACATCCCACCCTTTTACTATTAAAAGAGCAAATGTAAATCACTTCTACTCTAGAAGTTTCTTTTCTCGCATTTTCGCCTGTGGAACTCTTTTTTGTATGCTTCCCCGATAACTACAATCTCCAAAAGTTTAAGTGCAACATCAATTGTCATTTTCTATCTCCTTGACTCGAATCTTTTTCTTATCCTTTCTTTGACATCCCTTGTACCCTTTCTTTTTCTTTTTTACTCTTTCCTCTTCTCTCATTGTAACCCCTGTGTACCAACGGTTTTTATTATAATAGAGCGGACACCCCCCAACATATATATTCATAATCATATGACATAATTTTTGCAAAAAATAAAATAACAAGGCATTGTTAAAGAGCAAACATGCCGCAAGAGCTTTAATAACTGGTAGTAAAGAGAATGATTAGTAGCTGTTTCCCCGTAGGGTATCCCCCTGAGCGTGACATGAGTGATATATATATATATTAGTCATCCACGTACAAGCCTGTTTCGCTGTATCACAGCTCAGCAGTGTGGCTAGGCATATCCACTTGCTTCTGGCCGGGATCGAAAACTCGACCGATTTGGTGTCAGTCGGAGTCTCTACTCCCTAAGCCATCGGCGCATGGGGTCAGAGAAGGGAAATTTTAACGTCTTGTATGTAAGCAGTGTATACAGACGCCAGTCACCGAGAGAACTCAATTCATTTCTGAAGAGTCATGCATATATATATATATATATATATATATATATAGTCATCCGCAGACAGATTTGTTTCTCTGTATCATAGCTCATCAGTACGGTTAGACTCCGATTGCTTTTTTACCCAGGATTGAAACCCGACCGAATTGGCGTCAGTCGGCGATTCTACCTCTGGGCTATGGGCGTTCGGAAGAAGAAAGCAGACCTTTTAGCGCATATATTATCATTATACGTGCCCAATAGCCAGAGTGCTCTAATTCATTTTTACTGAATGAGCGATATATATATATATATATATATATATATATATATATATATATATATATATATTGCAAGGAAGTGAAAGAAGATAGATTAAAAATCTACTGTTCATTTACTTTTATAAAGAATACGCAATACAGAGTAGGGTTTAATATTGTAATATTGTTATTACAATGGTTTATAAAATCATTATATCGCAACACAAAAATTTTCGTATTTCAAAGTAATATTGTTCTTCTTCAGATCATATTTTAAAAATAAATGGTGAAAATGATTTATTTTAGAAAATATAAGATCAATTCATGGTTGTTCAGAAAATTAAGGAGGGATGGTTGGAGGCAGTTAAACAATATGATTGTGGGTGTGTCAGTATTACTCAATCAAAAGTGAGAATTAGGTTGAACTATGGAGTTGAACATTTGCGTCGCGTGGAGAAAATAGTTGCTAGTGTCAAAACATGACACTTTTATGTTGTGTGGGTAAGATGCATTGTAGGAACATAGATTATTCAAATGAGTAGACAAAATTTTTTAACAGCAGGTTGGATTTTAGGTTTTTCAAAATTTAATTTTATACTACTTCATCTGTTAAAGAGGATGAATTGCTTAGGTTAAAATTAGAATTAAGTAATAATGGTATACTAAGGTACATTGGGATGTGCGTTGTGGTGCAGTGGATATTGGCTCGAAACGAGAAAGCGGGGAGCCGGGTTCGAATTCCAGCCAAATTCCTTGCATTCACTTATGCGCAAATACCCTTGGGAAAGGTATTAATCCCTCTCTTCCTTCCAGTTATGGGTTAAATAACAGGGCAGATTGGATTCTGTAGCCTTGGCTGGCAACCAGTCTACCGCAGAAAGCAATGGCAACCTACTGCTGGATAATCTTCTGCCCAGTCAGTCATGTCTCTTTCGAGACATGATCGCCCAAGCGTGTATCACGTATGGCACTTAACTAACTGAAGGTATATTGGGGTTATGAAAAGCAAATAAGTATCAAATAAGTATAGAGTGGTTCATTAATTTTAATAAAATAATTAAGTGACATTAGAGCATAAGTTATAAATGAACATTATAAAGAATTAAATTTTAAAGAAAATTTGCGGTGAATTCTGTTCTAATTTCGTTTGATTCATCTTCGTCAGTGACAAACTCTGAATCAGTGAAATTGTTTATATCAGTGGTAGATTCTTCAGTTTCATTTTCCAAGTGATCATTATTTTCTCTTTCATTTTTATCTCTTGTACCTCATCGTTTGTCATAGTTTTATCTCCTTTCTTTCCTCATGATGTCCTTGGGGAACATTGTTAAGCATATTTAGGTCAATATAAGATCATATTTCAATTCCTACCATAGCTAGTATGTTTGATCCGTTGTTTTTTAGGGATTTTTGAATGCAGTTTAAAATGATGTGATGACTTGTCTATCTTTTTCTGTGTGCCATGTCACTTCAAGATGTTGGTGATAATGGTTCTCCGCAATTTCCTGTCCTTTGGATCTCATAAAAACTTTTTTTATCATCTCTCCCAAACTCTGTTTTACCATAAAGTCACCCAAGCTCACCAGTTAGGTTGTGAGTTGCTTTTCTCTAGCCCTCACTATGTCCTGTGAGTATCAACATTTCCAACCCCTCTTTCTTCATTATGTACCCAAGAAATTGCTGCTGTCTCTTCTTGATATTATGTACACTTGTGCTTCTTGTTACCATTGTTTCTAGAACTTTATCGTTGTTCACATCTCTGGGATATAGTATTCTTAGCCTCCTTCTGTAGAATCACATTTATGTTGCTTCAGTGTGCCTATCAATCAGTTAAGTGCCGTACGTTAAATACGCTTGGGCGATCATGTCTCGAAAGGACATGACTGACTGGGCAGAAGATTATCCCGCAGTAGGGTGCCATTGCTTTCTGAGGTAGACTGGTTGCCAGCCAAGGCTATAGAACCCGATCTGTCCTGTTATTTAACCCATAACTGGAGGGAAGAGACGGATTAATACCTTTCCCAAGGGTATTTGCGCGTAAGTGAAGGCAATGGATTCAACTGGAATTCGAACTCGGCTCCCCGATTTCTCGTTCCGAACCGATATTCACTGCACCACAAACCTTTCGTAATTATATTTAGTTCTCTTTTTATTAATTGGCTTGGCATTAATTCACCACTGCCAAAGTCGGCTTTAATTCAGTTTTGGTAACCAGGTGCCTCATTGTTAGTGGAAGAGTTTGTTCGAGTCCTGATCAGTTCCTCCCAGACCCAGACAACGATCGATTCGGTATGATTTGTTCTTTGTAAGCACTGATATTTTTTTGCGTTTTATCCTTAACCGCTAAGGGGTGGTTTTATTTAAGATACTATTTCTAAGACGGCTGTCGACCTAAACTAAATAGACCATGAGAAACAGCTATTTCCTGCCAGACGCCAACCCAATATTTCCAGGCCAAGGTGTTTGTGTTGAGCCTTTGCTTTGTGCACTACAATCACAGAGGGGAAAAGGTCCTAATAACAGCAGTTAACGCTATTGTTATGAGACGTCACATTATACTGATTTCAATCTCAAAGTTTGTATTTACTTAATTTCACTTTTCCCTCCTCTTCCTCTCCATTATCATTGTCTTCTTCTTCTTCTTCTTCTTCTTCTTATTATTATTATTATTATTATTATTATTATTATTATTAGTTCTTCTTACATCATTATTATTACATTCTAGTGAAAAGACTCTTGTCTTGCGCTGCAAGAATAAAGCCTTCAGTTTCAGATTTTAATCCAGATGCTCGTAATCATCGATGAGCATTAGCTTTATTAACATCATGTTTTTTTAACACGTTCTGGATATTGACCATGCAGAGGTTTGTCTTGCCAGCGTTGTTTCATCTTTTTAAGAGCTTTATCCTTGGCTTTATTTTAATATTTTTTGCTGCAACTGTTAGTTCTTAGGTTCTGTTTCAATTTTCTACAGAATCTACTAAATGTAAATCTTGTTTGTATTTACTGCCTTCTTTCATTATTGAATGTTGTTGTTTTTTTTTCATGTCGTTTGACTAATTGTATCTTCTAGTCCTTTGTTGTTTCCATATATGTTAGTAAGCTAATAGTTGTCTTGTATGACAATTTTTTAAAAGTCATTTTACCCTGAGCAAGGCAGAAATGTCACTGATGAGCTGGGGGCTACATAACTGTAAAAAGATTAATTAGAAAAGAGTGAGGAGTACAAACTAGTTAGAAAGGAGCAATAGAAAGCTGAGAATGCAGGTGCGATGACAGATACATAGGTGGAGAGAAAGGGAAGGATATACGGGGGTGGGGAGAGAGCTAGATTCCAGTGGTTAATAGATGAGTATTTACATTGCATTTAAATTTCTGTTGTTATGCGCGATTAAGTTGATTATAGAAACCGTATGTACTTCTGTAAAGCCTACTTTATATATAGTGCGACCTCTATTTTTTTTCTTTTTCTTTGTGGGGGTGATGGAAAAACATGATTTTATCATATAGTTCGTGTATAAGACAAACCTAGCTTCTGGGCAATTCTGGTATGCCTACTGTAGTCAAATATTACAGAACTGGGCTTCATTCTGGACATATTTGATAGCAAATAAATGGTCTATTTTTGTACCGGAAATAACTCATTCCTGTATAGTTAATAAATATTTAGTAAAAATTTTTATTCCTCGCTGTATCGTAAATAATTTCTTTCTGTATCACTTACTGTAATAGTTTGTGAATAATTTATATATGAATAGTGCGATATGCTTTTATAATAGTCCTCAGTTCTAAATGATAATATTGTATACAGTAAATGAAGCTACTAGAATTAAAAATTATTTGGTATTTTAACCTGTTTAATCATCATTTACCGTAGATTGCAGTGCATCTTGTTGAAATATTTTAAGAATATGTAGTGCATTGGATATAGGCTCGGAACGAGAAATCGGGGAGCCGAGTTCGAATTCCAGCCAAATTCATTGCATTCACTTGCGCGCAAATACCCTTGGGAAAGGTATTAATCCGTCTATTTCTTCCAGTTATGGGTTAAATAACAGAACAGATTGGGTTCTATAGCCTTGGCTGGCAACCAGTCTGCTGCAGAAAGCAATGGCAACCTACTGCGGGATAATCTTCTGCCCAGTCAGTCATGCCTCTTTCGAGACATGATTGCCCAAGTGCGTATCACGTATGGCCCTTAACTGACTGACTGATAGAGAATTATTTTTAAACGTTTAAAAATAATCGGTATGCAAAATAGTAAAGCCACTAAGACACAAGTGTGTTACAGGATGTGGAAGAATTAGGAACAGAGACATTAATAATAGGAGGGAAGAGAAAAAGCGTAATCAGGAAAACAGTAGATCGCTATTGACATTGCATCTACATTTTGCAAATAAAAGTTGTCTGGATAGCATGCAGCCAGAAGTGAGAAGAATAAGGAAAAAATATTTTCATAGAACTTACGGCTACATCTAGCCAATTGATAACTGTGAATTAATGAGTAATGAGAGTTTGTTGTTTGCAGGAAGAAGGTTTCTGAGTTGAAATTACTTCTTGTCAATAAAATACTGAGGGAGTGTGAGTAGTTTGCTACTAAGTGATATGGCAGGTCCTTGCAGTGAATGTCAGACCTGGTTAAACCAGGTGATGCAGGTCGTCCAATCACTTTACATGGTAGTAGCGATAGAGCAGCGAGAGACTTGCTATATCCCCTCCTGTGAGAGAGAGGTTGGAGTGTGGAAAATAATCTTCTCTAACAATACTTCGGAGACGATTTTTTACTCCATCAAGACAGGAAAGTGATGTCTGGGCAGCATCTGTCCAGATATGGCAACAGTACTCCATTTTCAGCCTGATATGGCTCTTATAAAGATAGAATGGCATGAGGAGTCAGGTACTTCCTGGAGCGGTATAAGAAGCCGATCACTATACCTGCATCTTTAGCGATGGGTCAGGATATGCTGAGAGAGAGTGCGTTCGTGTGTAAGAGAGAGAGAGAGAGAGAGAGAGAGAGAGAGAGAGAGAGAGAGAGAGAGAGAGAGAGGAGGGGGTTAAACAAACGAAATTGGCAAAAATTGGTTTATTTGACGCAGGCAAGTGCTTAGTGGAGCGGTATAGGGAGCCGATCACTATACCTGCATCTTTAGCGATGGGTAGGATATGCTGAGAGAGAGAAAGTGCGTGCGTGTGTAAGAGAGAGAGAGAGAGAGAGAGTGAGTGTGTGTGTGTGTTAGAGAGAGAAAGAGAGAGAGAGAGAGAGAGAGAGAGAGGAGAGAGAGGAGAAGGTTAAACAAAAGAAATTGGCAAAAATTGGTTTATTTGACGCAGGATTGACACAAAACTTCAATGTGTAAAAAGAGCTCAGTATCTGCGAATGTCAATAAAATGTGCAATTCATTTGGTATTAAGTGACACAGTAAGACATACCGAGTTCAATACTTAGAGAAGGTACACACGCACACACGCACACACACACATACACACACATACTCGCACATACATTCATACACACGGACAATCACGCGCATGCGCAAAGATCAAAAACAAAACCAATGGGTCATAATAGCAAACAGAAATAATAAAAAAGAGAAACAAAAACAATGACTGCACAAACGTTATCTTGCAGTATGAGGGTCCCCAAGTTTGACCTAATCACATTTCACAAACTCTGACCTCCATACACACACACACACACACACACACACTGATATGCACTTAAAATAAAGAATAATTATGCCTGCGAAATTCAGATAAGAATACCATAAGTAATTTTTATACTGATAAGTAAAAGTTAGTTACATAATTTGATACGATAATCGAAGGACGTGAGAAACAACACACGAAAGAAAAAAAAACAAAACACGCACCAAAAAAACAGTTGGGTCCAAACATTTTCCAAGAAAACTACTTCGTCATTATTCTTATTTAGTACATTTATTAGAAGCTTATGGAGAGACACTTTGAAAACAATTGTAATGAATCAGTTCTCCTGTGGGACAGTAGTTGAATTTTGTTATTCAAAGACTGGCCTTCACCAGGGTTCGTACGATCACAGCTTCCTAACCAATTGGCTCATCTTCCTAATCAGCTAATATTGTGCAATGCAAATCAATGTGAATAATGCAATTTCAAGAGTCTTCTTTAGTTTCCGTGTAGGCAATCATAGCTCTCCACAATTTCATGTCCTTGTAGTTCTTAATAAATTTTGTCGTTCTCCTAATCCATCCTTGTTTCGCCACCCATTTACTCAAGCTCATTAAGTATATTATAAGTGGTTTTCTCTGTCTCTCTTGTCCTCTGTCCCGTGAATATAAGATTTTTTAAACCTTCCTCCCTCATTATATTCCCTAGAAACTTCAACTGTTTTTCTGATATGTCTGCTTTACTAGTGATACTCATTCTTCCTTTTTCCGCACATTTTTTCTCTTTAAAGGAAGTGCGTTGTGGTGCAGTGGATATCGGAGAGCCAAGTTCGAATTCCAATTGAGTTCGTTGCATTCACACATGCGCAAATACCCTTTGGAAAGCTATGAATCCGTTGCTTCTCCCTCCAGCCATGGGTTAAATAGCTGGACAGATTGGGTTTTATAGACTTGGTTGACAAGCACTCTACAGCAGGAAGTAATGGCAACCTACTGTGGGAAAAATTTCTGACCAGTCAGTCATGGCTCTTTCTGGACATAATCGCCCATGCGTGTATCACGTATGGCACTTAATTGACTGACTGACTATTGCTCTTTAGCTTGCCTGCCTGCATTTGTTCTTTGTTTCTTTGTGTTGTTTCCTATATTCTGTTCCGTGTCTTGGCATAGCTTCTTTTCTTTCGTCATGTTAAAAATTTTGTCTCTCATTCATTAATTTTTTACCGTTGTCTACAAAGCTTTAAGATGCTCTCGCTTGCTGCTGTTACTAAAACTTCTTTTTTAAAGTGTCCCATTTCGAGTTTCCATTTTTCTTTTATTCCTCATATTTTTTCCTTCTCTTCCAGGTCGTTCAAGAGTCTGTCGTACTGCAATTTGGGTGCCGCCTTAGTCTTTTTCAATTTCCGTAGTTTCATTCTAAACTTGCATATCACTTAGCCAAAGCAGAATGCTGTAAATGTATCTTCAAGAGTAAGTTTAATATCTGAAATCATGTATTTTTGTCGTTAACATTATTATATTTTCAATTTAATTTTGTAATTTTGAAAATGTTATTATAGATGTACGTTCATATTTAATTTATTTATTCATTTCGCTGAAATCTAAGCCCGAGAGTTTATGTTATTACAATGATTGTTATCATTAAGCCTTCTATTTAATTTCCATTTGTTGCAATTGAAAATAAGTTCGACTTTAACTTAGAAGTAATCCCCCCAAATATTTCTCCACCATAGCATTATGGTTGCATTTTTACTGGCTACATTGGTGAAGGACGAATCAGTTTTCTGCGTACCTGCCTTAACATACACACACACACACATAAAGAGAGAGAGAGAGAGAGAGAGAGAGAGAGAGAGAGAGAGAGAGGGTCACATAAGAACGAGATAGAAGAGGTACACATAGTGATAGATAGATAGATAGATAGATAGATAGATAGAAGGGACACATATGACAGAGAGAAAGAAAGAGAGGGACACATGAGAGATAATAAACAAGCACGTAAGAGAGAAAGATAGAGAAGAGACACATAAAAGAGATATAAAGAAGGGACAAGATATTTTGGCTATAATGCGTGACTCTTCAGAAATGAATTGAGTTCTCTCGGTGACTAGCGTCTGTATACGCTGCTTACATACAAGACGTTAAAATTTCCCGATGGCTTAGGGAGTAGAGACTCCGACTGACACCAAATCGGTCGAGTTTTGATCCCGGCCAGAAGCAAGTGGATATGTCTAGCCTCACCGATGAGCTGTGATACAGCGAAACGGGCTTGGAGGATTATATATATATATATATATATATATATATATATATATATATATATATAAGCAGAAAGAGAGAAAGAGGGATGGGTAGAACAATGGTTAGGTAGGTCCCGCCGTTTTACTAAGCTGAAAAGACATATATTTAAATCTTTCATCTGTACACCAATCCCACTATGGCTGGAACCAGGGAGGTCAATTCCACCGTCCCACATCTGGAACAGACGGGTTTGCTATTTTAAGTTTCATGTATTTCTAGACTAGCCACTATTATTCCAGACCCCACGTTTATATTATTTTCAATTTTTTTTCAGTCTGTCTGTTTATTCCAACCTGTTCGTTTATTCCAACCGCCTTTTTCTTCCATTTATTTTTGTTTCCAACTTACGCCCACACTTTTATGCTGAGCATAACAGTCCATTTTTCTATGCAAGTCAATATCTTTACAGTATGTTTTATTTATTAAACAACCAATGTTTGTAAATCTTTTAGGATATATCATATGGATTTCAACTTGTTTTTTTTTTTACTTTTAGAAATATTTCGAAAAACCTTTGTGAATTTTCGTTTTGAGACTCAAATGAAAGCATTGTTATTGATCGTTAGTTTTAAATTTCAGATTTACAAAGATTGGCATTGTAAAGAAGAAACAGTTTTAAAAGAGAAACAAGACATTGTAAAGCTGTTGTATAAATATGCAACGGGACCCCATATCTAGCTTCCAACTAACGGGACAATGACCTAACGTTGCGTTACCATTCTTGTTCACGTCAGGCACCACGGCGAGAAAGGAGAACTCGAACCCTGTTTCCAACAATATAAAATAGGTGTTTTATTAAGAGCTTTGTTATTCTGATAATTAATCTGATTTGAAACAAATATTACTTTAAGTGTTAAACGGTGTGTATTACGTTTATCAGCCTTCGCATTCAAGATGATTTAATAAAAACAATGTGACTGAGCAATCTAAAGCACGCCGTATCAAATGGTGGTTTTTCCTGCAAAGGGGGACGCAAATTCATTCGCTGCCGGAAAGCACATTTCCATTATTAACTTGGTTTATATATATATATATATATATATATATATATATATATATATATATATGTATATATATATATATATATATATATATATTATTACGTTAGAACTTGTGCAAACTAGAAACTATTACAAATTGTACATTTTGTTTCGACATTGAAAAAACAATGTTTCATCGGGTAGTTAACAATGATGGAAACAAACGTTTTAATAAAACGTTTATTACCTGATGAGACATTGTTCATTAATTGTCGAAACAAAATGTACACGTTTGTAGTTGTTTGTAGTTTGCACATGTTCTAACCTAATAATTAATAATAAATATTCATTGCTCTAATTTTATATTGAGCATTGTTAGAAACTAATGTTTTTAACAATGCAATTATTTTCTTCGTTTGTATTCATTCCGATATATATATATATATATATATATATATATATATATATATATATATAGTAAACTATGATGATCAACTAAGTTTTATAATGAAAAATATTTTATTTTAATTTTACTTATTTGGTCTGTGGGTAAAAAACCCATAAAGACTTACTGGCAAGAAGTTAAAAAGCACTTCAAAGTAACTTCAGTCCGGGAGTTGCTAGTTTTTGGCGGTATAGTTTACTTGTCCCAAGAAACAGTCAGCGAATGGTAGTAAACGAACCGGCCTGAAACAGATTTTTACAACAACTGAATTCGCCAGCCAACACGCTAAATTATCACCTACACCAGCGTGAGGTGTCTATGTTTTAACTTTCCAGAAGTAGAACTCCATCTTCTTCAGTCCAAACCCGACCTTCTTTTACTTTCTGAAAGCGATATCAACGCATCAAACTCATCCCTTATAGAAAAACAAGACCACCTAAGTCGTCACTGTCGCGGACACAGAGCCTACATCAAGGATGAGTTTCCCTGCAGTAGAGACACAAAAAACATGGACTGATCTCCCGTATAGGTGCGTCCGCGTGATCAGTCAGTTAAAGTGCCATACGTGAAACACGCATGGGCGATCATGTCTCGAAAGAGGCATGACTGACTGGGTAGAAGATTATCCTGCAGTAGGTTGCCATTGCTTTCTGCGGTAGACTGGTTGCCAGCCAAGGCTATAGAACCCAATCTGTCCTGTTATTTAACCCATAACTGGAAGGAATAGACGGATTAATACCTTTCCCAAGGGTATTTGCGCGTAAGTGAATGCAATGAATTCAATTGGAATTCGAACTCGACTCCCCGATTTCTCGTTCCGAGCCGATATCCACTGTACCACAACTTATCCATAATACCTTGTTCTTCGGATATCTGAGAAGATTGATAATATCCTCACTCAACTTCCCTCGGCTAGCTTCCATCTCTGCGGTGATTTCAATATCCACCATAAAGAATGGTTCGTCTATCCCAATAAAACTGATGATGCGGGTGTATATTACAGAGACGTCTCCATCGACTATGGATGGACTAACACAGATCACCGAAGAACCAACAAGTGTTTCAGATGCGACGATGCACCAGGCGAACCTTATCGACCTCTGTCTAACCTTCGTCTCTAATAAATACTGAGCAAAATGTTTGCCCCCCTCCCCTGCGCACGTCAGACCATTTCCTAATCAGTGCCAGATTGATGCCAAACCTAAGACATCTGATATATCGTTTCACAGAACGATTTTTCGTTACTCGAAGCCGGACTGGGATAACTTTCGATCCTACATGATAGAAACTTCTCTCCCAACCTTCTTCAAGAATATTGCCTCTAAAACTGAGCCCTTGTCACTGATTGGATCCTTTCTGGAATGGAGAGTTTTATACTAAACAAACATTCCAGCTCTGGTTCATCTCTGAATTCGCTGCAGCAATATCTCACCGAAACCTCTACTTCAATATCTATCGTAAGAAGCGGTGTAGTTTGGCGCGTATTGCATTCATAACTACCCACAATCGCCTCAAATTTTCTAGAAAACACCAAGTGCAGTTCAGACTCAGGTTGAAAAGAAACAAATTATATGCCGCGAATTCGAGAAGATCACCAATCAAAGCATGAACAGAGGTAAAACAGCTGTCTACTATTATAAATGGCCTCGTGGTCATATCTTCCTCGACTCACAAGGCGAACCTCTTCACCAAGATCTTTGCCTCTAACTCCAACTTCTCACGTTCACTGAGCTCAATTTCATTACTATTACTATTACAGTACGAGAAATTTTAAGATTTATCAAAGGCCTTGAACTTAAGTAAGCCACTAACCCAGACAAAATTCCAGTACCTGTCTATATAAGAATATCAACTTAGAATTATCCTCAATCCTCACAAAGTTTTTCAACCGCTACTTGAAGGAGAAATCCTTTCCAATCCTGTGGAAAGTTCCATGCGTATGTCCAATTGTCAAGAACACAGGCTTGCGATCTTCCCAGTATAGAGCCACCAGTTTCCTCAATATTATCAGTAAGCTTTTCGAGGCTATAATGAATAAGAAGGTGTTCGAGCACATAGAAAGCAACAACTTCATCAGCGACGAGGAGCATGGGTTTCGATCGATCCGATTCACTGTCGACGTACTATCATCACTCACAGAATCAGTGAGGCTCTTGACGACAAACACACCTCTAGGGCCATAGCACTAGATATCTTGAAGGTCTTCCACAAGGTGCGGCACATAAAATCCTCCTAACAGGTAGGTACATGAAAGTAGTTCTCAATGGCAAGTTCGCCCGAGCCCTAGCGTTCAACGCTGACATCCCACAGAGGTCACTCCTTTTTTATTTTTTTTTAATCATTTCACCCCAAGCAAGGCATTCCACTGCCACTATAGCGCAGGGGGTTACATAGGGGAAGGTGCTGAGAGAGCGATTGGATATAGGAAATGTCAGAAGGAGGGTGATAGACGAGTAAGGAGGTACATAGGAAGAGTGTTGGAGAGAATGGGCGCGAGTTAGTGTATTAGGAAGTGTCTATTGACCTTAAATTTAAACTCTTGGAGATTGTAGCTGTCGGAGAAGCAAGTATGTGGAAGGGAATTCCACAGGCGGGAAGTGCGAGAAAAGAAGCTGCTGGAGTAGAAATTGCGGTTACATTTTATCGGTTTCACTGACAAAGGGTGGGACCTAGTTGCTAATCTAGTATCTCGTGTAAATTCGTACCTAGGGGGCACCAGTGATCTAAGTTCATCGGAGCAGAAGCCGTGAAAGTATTTATAGAAGAGGCACAAGGAAGCCACGTCACGCCGGTGAGAGAGTGACTGCAGGCGGTCAGCCAAGTCGGTATCGATCACAACATAAATGTTTAGCCTAAGAATATAATCAGATCGTTTGTAAACATCTATACCCATTATACGACTATATACGAGAACACCTCTAAAACTCTTGATGGTCAGAGATTGGCGACAGATTTCTCTTCCGATCTTACAAAAACTACCCAATAGGGTAAAAAACCGGTTGGTTACATTCAATGTCTCGAAGACCAAGATAGTTACATTCCACCACTAATCAGGATGAATGAAAGTCAAACTACCACTAATCAGGATAAATGGAAGTCCTCTCGGGGGAGGCACTGTGCATTGAAAGACTACTGAGCCTCAAATTCGCACCTGACCTATAAGTGTAACTCATACAGACAATCCATTGCTAAGGATGCAGGTAAAATGGTCGGCTTCCTATACTGCTTCAGTAAGTACCTAACTCATGCTATCCTCTACCTTTACATGAGATAAGTCTGACCAAAAATAGAGTACTGTTGACATATCTTTCCAGACTTGATAGAGTCCAAAATCGTCTCTGAGCACTTGTGGGCGACGAATTATTCTCCACCCTCAAAATCAAATCTTCATGATATGAACACGCCATATCACTTACATAGCAGCAAACCAACCGCATTTCCTGTATTCCATTGGCCAGAAATATGTTCCCTGGTAACCACTGCCTTGTGGAACCGACTCTCAACAGGATTTTCCCCCGATCATCATTACAAACTTAAAACCGTCATTTTCGAATATCTATACGCACAAATAACCTCCTAACGTAACTTTCTAGCTTGGATGGTCTGTAAAGAGTGAACCTTACTGCAATATATATATATATATATATATATATATATATATATATATATATCAGTCAGTTAAGTGCCATACTTGATACACGCCTGGGCGATCATGTCTCGAAAGAGACATGACTGACTGAGCAAAATGATTATCCTGCAGTAGGTTGCCATTACTTTCTGCGGTAGATTGGTTGCCAACCAAGGCTATAGAACCTAATCTGTTCTGTTATTTAACCCATAACTGGAGGGAAGAGACAGATTAATACCTTTCTCAAGGGCATTTGCGAGTAAGTGAATGCAAGGAATTCAACTGGAATTCGAACTCGTTCTCCGATTTTTCGTTCTGAGCCGATATCCACTGCACTACAACGCACATCCTGCATCCCAACGTGCACACACACACACACACACACACACACACACACACACACACACACACACACACACATGTATATATTACATGTAATATATATATATATATATATTACATGTAACATTTGTCAATATATGTAATATATATAGGCACAATATCTTCATTCAAACTCAGTGAATAATATAGACATGCTATGTCTATTTTTATAATAATTCTTTTCAGTTCTCTTATCAGTTTTTTTAATGTTAAAATGGAGTTCATCAAGGAAGGCGTTGTAGTGTTTTCTTACCCAAGTAATTTCTATATCCGTCGGGATCAAACTCAGGGGTGAATCACAAAAACAAACTTGTTGTAACTGTGATTGTTGTGATGCTGATTTAATAAAAATGTCTATATTATTCAATGAACCCCTCCACACATATATGTATATACATATAAAGAGTGTGGGTATGAAAAGCAACATTGTATGTTGCCTATCAGTTTCGCCCATATATTGCGTTTTATATACACAGTGGATGAAATAATAGGTTCAGTTCGAAATTCTAATCACCTGAAGAAGGCCAAACCGTACAGTGACCGAAAGGTTGAGATTATGAAGATGAGGACTACAATCAGAGCAATGTAAATGTAAATAATTACAATACCTCATCTCAGAAATATAGACAAATACTGAAATAATTATGTTTTAATTATTTTTATATGTTAAGAAAATTAAATAAAAATGAAATTATTATTAATAATAACATAATTAAAAATTATGATAATAAAATGATCATTTATTATTATATAGTTATATATAATATTATTATCATCATTATATTTTATAAATTATCATCTATTATCATTTTATTTCAATTTTTAGATTCACTGTTTTACAAGTATTTCAATACAAAATATAATCAAAATACCATTAAAATATAAGACATGTGAGATTTACAGTTTATTTCTTCGTCGTCAATTTTTTTTTTCGTTGGGAAAACTGGCCATCGTAGCAATACCGCACATATTTTGGCTGTTACGGGCCAACTTGAAGTAACCATCCATTCCCCAAGTGGAACCCCAACTGAAAAAAAAAAAAAAAGAAAAAATGAAAAAATGAAAAAGAAAAGGTCAATATCATATTATATTTCGCTTGTTCATCCGTTAGTTTGC
>JBBBDQ010000232.1:167500-207500 GCA_037127315.1 Ascarosepion bandense | reverse complement strand
CCGTGCTGTAAAAAAAAAAAAAAAAAAAAAATGACAGCAATTGTTAGAAAGTTTTAATAGTGCACTGAAGCAAAAGTCTTAAAACGGAGATAATGATTTCACAACTAAAATGAGAGCCAATGAACCGTTCAATTAATTTCTCTTCTTTACATTTTTAAACGTTTGTCAACTGTTACATTTTTTCTTTTTATAGGTTTTTTGATTATTATTTTTCTTAAGCCTAATTAATGATTCAGTTTGTGATTCCAGAAATGGTAAATTTACTTTTACTTTTTCTACTATGAATGATGTGGTGCAGTGGATATCGGCTCGGAACGAGAAATCGGGGAGCTGAGTTCGAATTGCATTCATTTACGCGCAAATACCATTGGGAAAGGTATTAATGCGTCTATTTATTCCAGTTATGGGTTAAATAACAGGACAGATTGGGTTCTATAGCCTTGGCCGACAACCAGTCTACCGCAGAATGTAATGGCAACCTACTGCGGGATAATCTTCTGCCCAGTCAGTCATGTCCTTTCGAGACATGATCACCGAAGCGTGTTTCACGTATGGTACTTAACTGACTGAAGTGGTATCTATGATTCATTGATTGCTCCTGGAATTATATAACTCACTGTTTGCTCAATACCTTTTCATGTTAAAAGAACATTATGTGTTTAATATAACAATGAAATGAAAGTATCTCTTGGGTAAAAATATTAGCAACATAACGAAAAAGACGGTGATGACAATGGCTATTTCAGAACCAAACTGAAGCCAATAATTCAATAGGCAAGGTATCTGAGTGCTTCATGTGAAATGTTTGAACAAATAGCACTGCAATTTAAAAAATGTAAGCGTAAAGAAATTAATTCAAAATTAATTAACCGTGTAATTTTCTCAGGAACTAATTTTGTCTACATGCATATAAATATTTTACTCTTATAGATTATTAAAACGACTCAGGAGGTAATCATAAATTTATTAACTTATGCCCTGCCAATACAGTTTTGCTAGTGTGGAAAGACGGAAAAGACATATCAGAGACGCTACTTGGTTTTAGAAAGAAAAAAAGAAAACATTAGGCCCTGCAGATACCTCATAAATAATAGACTGTGCTGTTTTTGCTTGCGAGGAAAAATGGAAAAGACATATCAGATACGTTGTTTGAGTTCAGTGCAAAAAGAAACAAAAGAAATGCCGGTAAACCAGGCATGTGCATCACAGCTAATTACTATTGAAAATGCAGCACACCAGCATCATTGCACTGAGGTACGCACATAAAAAAAGCACAATTTACTCATCATCCCATTCAGTCTAATAAGGATATACCCGGTACATGCACCATGGCCAAATGTGATTGATGTAGTGACAGGATTTGATAAAAACGGTGCATAACCTTGCTAGTGATACCTAGATTGTAATAACTACGTGTCAGGTAACCCAGTCCGCACAGACGGATGCCTCCAAATAATCTAGATGTGACTATGAAGTCATTTCGGCTGTCTGAGAAAAAAATTCGGCATTCCGCCATAGTGCTACCTCGTACTCCTGCTCATAAACAGAGATGAACCCTGCGTCAGAACTTAAAGGACATGCTCAACCGGCAAATCTATGGTATCGACACATCAATAAAAGTCATGTAATCATTAACTCCTCCAATAAGTTAAAACTAGCAACCATGAAAACCATATCTGGTGTAGACCCAATGCATTTTATTATTATTATTATTATTATTATTATATATTTTTTATTACTATCAATGCGATACAGCTGTATCTTGTAATCTGGATGCTATAATGGCCGATACAAGCATTGGAATTTTTGTAATTCTGAGGTGTTATTTTAAACTGATTATCAAAGCCAGTGAAAATAAACACAGAATTCAAGAAGTGAAAGAAGAACCAATATCTGACCATCCTGCACAGAATTAGTTTCATAAAGATGATCTCTCATTTCTAGAAATATAACCTAGAAGTGGACAATTCACTGTTATGATTTGTTAAAACGCCAGTTATAGGACAACTCGACTACCAACGTTCGAATACTTTACGAATTACAGACTTCAAAAGATACCGTATACGGAATAAAAAAAAAGGTATGCATGTAGAACGAAAGTGGTTTAGTGTAGACGTTGTTTGCCCACCGTTTCGGGAAGCTTCCTGAGAAGAAGCTGTTCAGATGAAACGTCCTTCATAACTAAGAAAAGAGATGGGAATTAAGAAGAAGATAAGAGAGACATGGTGGATATTATCTGTAAAGAACTGAAAAAGAGGGACGCAAGAATGTAACTCGTTCGAACATTTTCCACAGAAATAGCTATAGAATAGCGAAATGCTTACGTGGATTCGTTTGTGGGGAAAGGGGCTGTAGGGTGGAAAATAATTAATCGTCTATAAGGTCACCTAGATGCTTTTGAACTCTATCAAGCCTGGAAAAAGAGGATTCGGTAGCTCCAACCTAGATAAGGCAGCAATGCGCCATTTTTTGGTCTCATCTGATATTAAAAGTAAGAGCATGACCTAAAGAATCAGGTACTTTCTAGAACGGTATAAAAATATGCAAAAGCATTTTTAACAATAGATTCTATATTTGAGTTCCACTTGAGATCTAAGGTGAACTTTAGTACTAATGACCTTTCAAAGTAAGATATCTCTTTAAGAATAGCACTATTCATCATGGCTGGAGAAAATTCACAATTATTATTGATAGTAAAGTAGATTGGTTTTTGAGATATTAATAGTTATAAGCCAGTTTGCCTCAATTAGGTTGATAGAGTTTGGTCAAGAACGAGATCAGCTACCAGGCTCAAGTCATCAAAACATCTGTGGTGTATTACTAAATAAGTTACTGTAAACAGTATATATATATATATATATATATATACGGAAAGTTCCTTAGATTAATGGAATATTTCGACATATTTAATTTATTTGTTGGAACATTATTTTTAATCGATACTCGTACTTTCAGAACAAATATGATTATTCACGAGAAATTAGAAAATTCTATGTTTATAAAGCTTGCTTTGACTTCGTTTGTGTGTGTGTGTGTGTGTGTGTGTGTGTGTGTGTGTGTGTGTGTGTGTGTGTGTGTGTGTGCCAAAAAATTCAAATTGAAATATAAGTAAATCTGTAAATATGTGAATAAAAATAAAAGAAAAAATACACCGGCGCGTTTCGTTTTAAATAAAGTTTATAAGAAAACGAAATGCGTCGGTAAGATAAAGTTTTGCCTTTTGTTTTCTTTATAGACATAACCAAAACAAAATAACCAATTCAAATGATGGGATTTATCAAATAAATCGTTTACAATGTAAATTTGTTTATGTTGGTAAGATATAACGCAATCTAAAAGCCGACATCTACGAACACAAGAGAGTCTTGCGTCTGGACAAATGATCTAACGCTGGTTTTGCATCATAACACATGCTGGACATGAGGCTACTTTTATATATATATATATATATATATATATAGTATTGTAATTTTGTTTATAAACGCATAATATCACTACACAGAAATTTTCATGTTTCAGAACAAGACTGTTCCTCTTCAGGTGATATGTAAAAATTAATGGTGAAAACGATTTGTTTTTTAAAATATAAGATGAATTTTTGGTTATTTAGAAATTTAGGGAGTGGTAGTTGGAGGAAATGCAATAGGTATGTCCAAACAGTTCAATCAGCATTTAGAGTTATGTAACCATGGGGATTTAAAAATTTGGATTATGGAAGGATAAAAACAGCTGTTCTTTAAATCGATTTGACATAGTTGACTGTTATCCGTCAATTTCCAAAGACCTTTTCACCTTGGCACTGGAATTTGCCACATATTATTCAAACTTAACTAAGGATAAATATAATATTATCATGGCCACCAAAGCATCCATTCTTATCCATAATCAAGAACAATAGATAAAAATAACTCTGATAACCAATCTGACATTAGAATGGATGCGTTAGACTCTGCGGAGTCTTCCGATCCCATTGGTTTATTTGCACTATACAATCTCACCGCACACCATTGCATAAACACTCATGACATAGCGTTATATGGGGATGATGGTCTTATGTTAGTCCAAAATTCTACATATTTTAAAACAGATAAAATAAGAAGACTCATCCACAGAGAATTCAAAAGTTTAAATTTAAAAGTAATAATCAACATTAATTTAAAAGTAGTAAACTTCCTTGATGTAACACTTGACTTAGTAAATAATACTTATCAACCATACATAAAACGTAATGAATATCCATTATACATCCACCCAAAGTCTAATCACCTGCAAGTATAATCAAACATATACCCTCCTCCATAGAATATCAAATTAATTAAAACTCTTCTAGTGAAGAAATATTTTATAAACATAAAGGTTTTTATAATAATGCCCTACAAATAGTGATTACAAAAACCAGGATATCAAATACATAAAAAATATAACTATAACAGGAAAAATAGGAATAGAAAAATCATTTGGTATACACCCCGTTTCAACCAAATGGTCAACGCCAAGTTAGGGCTAAAGTTCCTCAATTTAATTAAGAAACATTTCCTTATTAATAACCCTCTAAGCAAACTTTTTAACAAAAATACCTTTAAATTAAGTTATAGTTGTACTAATAATCTTGAAAAAAATCATTACAAATCATAATAAATATATCTTAAATCAGCATGTTAATCAAAGTAACAATAACTATCAAAATAATAAAGAGAACAATAATATTAACTTATGCAATTGTCTAAATCCTAATAATTGCCCACAGCAAAATAGGTGTCAAACTAATTCAGTTGTGTACCAATGTAATATTACATTAACTGAAAACCCAACTATTAAAAAAGTTTACATCGGATCTACAAAGAATACTTTTAAACAACGTTGGTATATGCACTTAACTTCCTTTAAAAACACCCCTTTCTGCGTATTTTTGGAAGTTAAAGGACACAAATAAAACCCTTAAAGTAAAATGAAAAATTATGGAAAAAACAAGAATCTGTAAGTCGTTCATTGATATCTGCCCTTTATGCCTCAGTGAAAAGCTGCAGATTTTAAGGTTCCCTAAAAATGGTGAACTATTGAACCGTAGGGATGAATTGACTGTTTTATGTAAACATCAAAAATATTTTTCGTTAAAATTTAATTAATTATAAAGTTTCATTTATACCTTGTGCTCTAATATAACTTAAAAATTAAAATTAAATTTACTTAAATAAATCGTCAGCAAAAATATACTAGTTGGTTTTCTCAACTATAATATACCTTGGTATACTAGAATTATTCAATTCAAATTCCAACTTAAAATTCCCAGCCCCTTAAAAAATCTTTAAATTTTATTTATTGGAATGTTTAATTGTTAACTTATGCTTCCAATATAACTTAAATTATTTAAAAAAAAATCCACACAATACTAAATTTGTTTTTTAATCTATAATATACCTTAGTACACCATAATTATTAAAATCCTAATTATTAAAAAAAAAAAAAACTACCCTGAAGTTCAGACTGCTCTAAAAAATTGATGTCTGCCCACTTAAATAATCTATGTTCCAACAATGTATTTTTCACAGACAAAATAATTCTATTTTAATTTAAAAAACTACAATGTTACATTTATAACTTATGCTCTATTATAACTTAAAAATTAATAATTATTTTATTAAATAAAAGACTCACACAATACTAAATTAATTTTGTTAACTACAATATACTTTAATATACCATAATTATTTAACCATAATTATGACATAAACATTTCAGCTCTTAATTAAGACATAAACATTTCAGCCCATAATTATGACATAAACATTTCAGGTTTCATTTCATGAAGTAAAAAAATAACTTGCTGTTTAAAAGTATTTACCTATTTAAGCATTATGTGGTCCCACTAGGTAACTTACTCAGACAAGATAATTTTCTTTAAAATTTAATTTATTACTTTGTTTCATATATAACTCATAATTTAACACAAAAAATGAATATTATTTTAATAAAATAAAATGACCAACACAATACTAATACTACTGTTGTTAATACAATATAACTAAGTATACCACAATCATTTAATCCTAATTCTGACTTGTACTCATAGATAGTAGTAACAAATCTATTGTTCAATAAAAAAACTAAACTCCAACCTCCTGATCAAAATTACTGTCTACACTTTAAAAAAAATCTAAGGTCCCACTATGTATTTTACCCACACAAAATTATAAAGTGGCATGTCTAAATCTAAGCCATCCTACCTCCTTCCATAACCCAAATTTTAAAATCTACATGGTTACATAATTCAAAATGCTGATTGAACTACCTGAACACACCTATTGCATTTCCTCCAAATACCACTCTCTAATTTTCTAAATAACCAGAAATTCATCTTATAGTTTAAAAAACAAATCGTTTTCACCGTTTATTTTCACAGATCACTTGAAGAGGAACAGTCTTGTTCTGAAACATGAAAATTTCTGTGTAGTGATATCATGCTTTTACAAGCCACCGTAATAACAAAATTACAATATTAAGCTCTACTCTGTATCGAGCACTCTTTATAAAAGTAAATGCTTGAACAGTGGATTTTTAATCTACGTGTTCTTTCACTTTTCTGTAATAATAATAATAATAATAATAATAATAATAATAATAATATATATATATATATATATATATATATATATATATATATATATATATATATGCGTGTTATGGAAAGCCATGTTCAATTATGTCCTGAAGAGACATGCCACATAAAGAAGAATCGGAACTTTGAAAAATTACGAACGTCTGAGTTAGCCTACGATAAGTCTTAAACCATATTATATATATATATATATAGTCATTCGCAGACAGGTTTATTTATTTCACTGTATCACAGCTCATCAGTAAGGTTAGACATCCGATTACTTTTAGCCAGAACTGAAACCCGACCGAATTGTGATCAGTCGGCGATTCTACCTCTGAGCTATAGGCAGTGTGATATATGTAAACATAGGCCAGTACCTAAAAGTGTGATATAACATGTAAACATACGCCAGTAGCTAAGAGTGTTCTAATTCATTACTGAATGAACGATGCATATATGCTAGAGTAGCTACTGTTTTTTCAAGGTTTGCCATTCTTCCAGAGTGCTCAATCAGGGTGTGAGGTTGTAATATTCTGTTATATAAAAAAAGAATTTACACGAAGAGACTCACGTAGCCTTCATAAATGTAGTTTTCGTCAAGTTCGATCCCGCCTATATCCCGAATACATATAAAAGCATCAGTCATAACACCTCCGCCGCAACCATTATTTCCTAAAAAATTAAAATGAAAAAAAAAACAACAAAAAACAAACAAACAAACAAACAAAATAAACAAAAACAAAAACAAAAACAACCCCCCCCCCCAAAAAAAAAACCCCCAAAAAAACAAAACAAAACAAAAAGCAAGTTAGATATTAGTTATTGGATTTAAAAAAAAAATCTAGCTTTCTGTTGCGGATTCCGTATTAGGAACCGCATAAAATAATGAACAACAAAAACAGATATGGAGATAGAAAAGTAGGTTATATTGAGCGTAATATGCAAACTTGAACGCAGGTTAGTAAATCCAGGAATACTATTAGTAAGAAAATAAATATATACAAGTCTTGAAGTGAAGTCGTTGGAAATAGTATATCCGTGTATTCTAGCTAATTGGAGCTCAGAGCTAGTCTGGTCTCTGGGTAATTTCGGTATCTCTCCGATAACTGTAACGGATCTCTACGATTACTCACCTCTGCCAACTGCAACTGCAACGGTATTTACCAACCTTCCCACGCAAGGTTAGATGTGACACAAGGTCATTTTATAGTGGGTCTTCCCGGCCATATAGCCGGGTCAAAAAAAATGTCTGTCTATTTTTACCGAGTCGTGATTCTACCCTTCGGCGGAACCACGACTGGGTTAGTGCTCTCTGCTCAGAAGCAGAAAGCGTCCTCTACCCGAAGGCAGAGAGCTGACAGTGTCATAGTAACAGCGGCAACTGCCACCTGCAACTACTGTTCTCTCTATGTCAGGAGTATATGTACACTCAGTCGAGTTCATTATCATATACAAAAGGAGGAAATCCCACAATACTTTCATATATAGTAATAGAACGGTTTAGTTTTAATTTTATTAAGAATCGTTTTTCATTTTACTGTAACAACTGTCATATAAGCGTGCATAATTTTAATTTGTTAATTTCCATCAACCTGGCTGATGCTAACCTCCAGAATTGTAGCTCATTATGTTTTATTGGACTAACGTTTTCAGTTGACATGAAATGGAACGAGTATATTGAATCAATTGCTAACTCTCCAGCTAAGAAAATTGGTTCACTGTGTTGAGCAAGACAATTTTTCTTGCTATGTTATCTTAAATAACGCTCTTGCCCTAAATATTACTGCCACATCTGGTCACTTTTCCACCGCCGTAACGTACCTGTGCCATTTCAATAAATAATTTAATGGTAATTGTTTTGACGAACTTCCCTCTATGGTTGTTTTTTTTATTCCCCACCCCACATAGACCAAAAATTGTACACATAGGGACAAATTAGGACTTCATAAACCCTTAGGTATTATGGTGAATGTGTAAGAATGTGTTGTTTTGGTGTAAGGAATTCTGTGGTATGTTTGGGTCAGTAATTGAGGCTAGCTAGGTTTAATTATGCGACAGAAGACCAGCTTTCCCCATTCATCCTCTTGGCATTGTGCCACGTTTTAGCATCTTTACAAAATAAATATTACTTTCCTCTATGTACATAGACTTTATGAATTTAAGCACAGTGCAGACGGAAAGTGCGACACAGAGATCCGAAGGCTAATTAGCATAGCAAAGGACGCGTTCCAGAAGTTTACAGTATTAAGAGACAGGAAAATTTCGCTAGAAACAAAGAAGAGAGTACTGGATTCCTATGTGATGTCTGTTTTTCTATATGGCAGCGAATGCTGAACAATATAATCAAAGATAAAGGAAAAACTTGAAGCAAGTGAAATGTGGTTCTATAGAAGGATGCTGCGAATATCATAGATCGAGCATGTGAGCAATGATGAGGTTTTGGAAAAGATAAAAACCCAAAGGAATTTAATACTGAGCATCAGGAAAAGGCAGCTAAAGTTCCCGGGACATGCAATGAGGAAGGAGGGCTTGGAGAACCTGATACTAACAGTCCAGATAGAGGGAAAAAGAAACAGTGGAAAGCAGCGGATAACATATTTGAAGGGCCTGAATAGGTGGATGACGGAACGGAAATTGCATGGTGTAACAGGAGAAAGCGTGCTAAGAGCCACCAGAGATAAGGAAACTTGGAAGGCTATGATCGCCTACGTCCCGAAAGGACAAGGCACAAAGAAGAAGAAGAAGAAGAAGAAGAAGAAGAACTAGATTGACGGCAAGGTTTCTTGTTTTTATAGTGAAATGACTTGATGTAACCGTACGATCTAATCTAACAGTTTTCTTTTCTCGCACTTCTCACCTGTGAAGCGCTCTTCTAACTTCTTGCTTCCCAGTTTTCAAATTTAAATGGAATGTTTAGCGCTGTCAACGGCTTTCTTAATTCTTGTTCTATTATAGTTTTCATTCTTTCATAGAATATTTTTCTCATATTCTCTAACACTCAGTAACCCATCGATTCTTAGTAGATTTATTGCTTTGCTTGCAGTGACGTGATTAAAAAAACTTGCGTATATTTCTTTATTAGTTCTAATAAAATGGAAGAGAGAAAAAATAAAGAACATTTTAAGAAAGGTAATTTTTTTCAAAGGTAATTTTTCTTTTTTCGTTGTGGTACAGTGGATATCGGCTCGGAACGAGAAATCGGGAAGCCGAGTTCAAATTCCAGTTGAATTCCTTACATTCACTTACGTGCAAATACCCTTGGGAAAGGTATCAATTCGTCTCTTCCCTCTAGTTATGGATTAAATAACAGAATAGATTGAGTTCTATAGCCTTGGCTGGCAACCAGTCTACCGCGGAAAAACAAATCAGTTAACGTAATTTTTAGAACAAATCACTTAACGTACTCAAGATTAGGATAGGGTCCCTACGCCCGTGGGGCCGCCGGCCAAATGCCCATCGAACCCATGTGTTAAGATGGCTCCTGTCACAAATAAACTTTTTACGTTCTGTCTTACAATTTCCTCAATATATATATATTATCAGAATATACAAATCAACACTCAACAATTCTGATTTTGAAACTAGTAGTGGGAAATTTTGAATACAGTATAACTCGGATATAAGATACCCTGATATAAGAGAAACTCGGATATAAGATATATTTTCTCTGGTCCCAAATTAGAGCCAGTGGCAATGTATATAAAATAGAAAAAACCCTAATATAAGAGAAACCCGGATATAAGGGAACAGTTGTTGGGTTCCCGCAAATCTCTTATATCAGGGTTTCACTGTACCATGAAAAAAACATGTGAGCAACGAGGAAGTTTCAAAGAAAAATCATCAACAATAAGGAATAAAAAAGAGACAACTAAGATACTTTATGAAGTAGGAAAGTTTAGAGAATTCAACACTCACAGGATATATAAAGGCAAAAGAGTTAAAGTGAAGACAGTTTAGATAGAAAAAGACAAAGATAATTGTAGAAAGTTACTTGAAAAAAGACAGAAAGTTGTGAAGAACTATGAATGACCATGTCCTGAAGTAACATGGCATCATCGTAATTTTAAATGGTTGATACCTTAATTACATTTGTTTAGGAGAATATTATAAACCTATTTCGTCAATGATTTCTAAACTTTTCTTTGGTGCATCACAGTCTTCCGACTTATATGAGGATATAAAAAAATGTTAACTTTCCAGAGAAGTAAAGGTTACTAAGGAAATTGTTAACTTTCCAGAAAAGAAGAAATAGAAAAGAGGATATAAAAAATGTTAACTTTCCAGAGAAGGAAATGTTAGTAAGAGAATTGTCATTAATACAAGAAAGAACAATAACTGTTAGTGGACGTGAGAAAGGATGTCTTAAGAGAAAGATTTTATGAATTCCAACCTATGTTAACGTGAACTGTTAAATCAATGAATGCAGAATTTAGGGAAATGAATAATATCTCCGCGACCATTATCATTTTCAAAATTTTCCCTCGTGCTAAACGTTTTCTCCTGAGCAGGATGAATCTGAGAGTAAATTAAAAGAAATTATACACGAAGTCTTAGCATCTTACGAAGAAATCGACTTGACGTCCCCAGAATAGTTTATTTAGGATTTTTTAAAATCATATCACCCCGAGCAAGGCGGTAACGCTACTGATGTGCAGGAGGGCTACGTAAGAGTGAAAAGATTGGAAAACAGAAAGCCAGAAACCACATCCTAAACAGGGAACAAGGGATGAGCCTCTTCACCTGTTCAATAAACGTGGGTGGAGTGTGAAACGGGCGATAGTTTAGTCTATCTACTCCAACTGAAAAAAAAGGAGTGAAAAGATTGGAAAAGAGAAAACCGGAAACCACATCCTAAACAGGGAACAAGGGATGAGCCTCTTCACCTGCTCAACAGACGTGGGTGGAGTGTGAAACAGGCGATAGTTTAGACTATCTACTCCAACTGAAAAAAAAGGAGTGAAAAGATTTGAAAATAGAAAACCGGAAACCACATCCTAAACAGGGAACAAGGGATGAGCCTCTTTACCTGTTCAATAGACGTGGTTGGAGTGTGAAACGGGCGATAATTTAGTCTATCTACTCCAATTGAAATAAAAAAGGAGTGAAAAGATTGGAAAAGAGAAAACCGGAAACCACATCCTAAACAGGGAACAAGGGATGAGCCTCTTCACCTGTTCAATAGACGTGTGTGGAGTGTGAACCGGGCGATAGAATTAATTCTCATCACTGTATCCCGTCTGTCGTAAAGCGAAAGATGCTTAAAAAAAGAACAACTTACCGCAGCAGTCAATGAGTTCTTGTTCAGACAAAGAGACCAATTTGCCTGTCCTCTTGAAGTGTTGACCTTCTAAAGCGCCTGCAGCTGCAAAAGCCCAACAAGCGCCACAAGTTCCCTACAACCGAACATCATTAAGTAAACATCATTAAGTAAACATCATTAAGTAAACATCATTAAGTAAACAGTTAATACTGATTTACTTGAAATAGCCCTGAAAATTTCACGGCTTTCCTATTAGAATTTTCTTATGAATTTTATATCTTTCGTTAATGACTGAATAAACTCATTGCGAGTTTTACAACAATAAAATATCCGTAGAAATTTCTCTATCGCGTCATTAAATATTTGAGTTTAACAACTTCAATAATATATTAGAATAATAATCATAGTTATTAATGCTGGTCGTTATTTTAAGAAGTAAAGGGTATAAATTATTACATTTGAATTTGACAACTTTTTACATATCACTGAAACAGACATTAAAGGCTTCTATATTCTCTTCTTTCTTTTTTTAACTGAAATTGGATGAAGAAATAAATTCGGCAACAGAAAGCAATGTTTTTAAACAAACACAAATACAAAGTCAGTTTTATAAAAAAAAAATTAAAGAGAAATATGAATTACTTTCTTGTTGCTGTTGTGAAATAAACATCAAAAGAAAAATTATTTGTTTTAGTTCATATGTCTTAACATATGAATTGCTTTTTTGTTCAGAAATGAACAGCAAAGCTTAAGACCAGCTCCCATTTTGTCACAATTGCGCCAAGAGAGAGAGAGAGAGAGAGAGAGAGAGAGAGAGAGAGAGAGAGAATAAGTATGAAGAAATACTGTTAACGCTAGAGTCTTATAACAATAAAAATAACTTATTTACAAAAGAAAAAATATAAATACATTACAATTAAACATTTAAAGGAATACTGATTCCATCTAGGAAAAAATTAAGAACTAAATCAAACCAGAGAAAAAATAAAAGCTAACATTGTCTCCAACAAAAAGTCAACAGTAGTTGTGGTCACAAATATTAAAAGTTTGAAATGAGAGTTTCACCGGCGAGTCTGTGCAAGGACTGTGCGAAGAGTCATCGTCGAGAGACAGGGTCAGTTCTTTGATCTTTCTCGGAATAGTGAAATTGTCTGCAAGTGAAGTGAACTTACGAGACAAATCAGCACTTCCATTTATAAAGCTGAGCGGCATCTTTGAAGAAAATCGTCACCATTTCCGGTGTCTTTTAGGTCAAATAGAGACATCTTTTTTTTAAATCATATCACCCCAAGCAAGGCGAAAACGCCACTGATGCGCAGGAGGCTACGTAAGAGTGAAAAGATTGGAAAAGAGAAAAACCGGAAACCACATCCTAAACAGGAAATAAGGGATGAGCCTCTTCCCCTGTTCAATAGACGTGGGTGGAGTGTGAACCGGACTAAACTATCGCCCGGTTCACACTCATCCCTTATTTCCTGTTTAGGATGTGGTTTCCGGTTTTTCTCTTTTCCAATCTTTTCACTCTTACGTAGCCTCCTGCACATCAGTGCTTGGGGTGATATGATTAAAAAAAACAGATGTCTCTGTTTGACCTAGAAGACACCGTAAATGGTGACGATTTTCTTCAAAGAGGCCGCTCCAACTTTCTTTTTAGAGATCTAACTTAAATGAAAGCGTTCTTTTTATTATGAAATATATTTTCATCAATCGCAATAAACATGGTTTGTTGTAGCAATTTCTACATTCAGTATTTCTTAAAAAGAGGCTTCTGCAATGCAAATCACTTTAAGTACACAGGTTATTATCGGTCCCCTATGCTCGTTACAACACCGGCCAACTGCTCATCGAGTGCATGCATTTTGTTAAGGCAATTTTTAGGTCCCAAGCAAACTTTTTACATTTTCTTACAATTAACTCAATATATATATATATATATATATATATATATATATATATATATATAAAAGCGAAACAGACTTGTCTATATATATACACAAAGCGAAACAGGCTTGTCTCTCTCTCTCTCTCTCTCTCTCTATATATATATATATATATATATATATATATATATATAGACAAGCCTGTTTCGCTTTGTGTTTGTTTAGGTAGCAAATTCTCTTTTCCGCATATCTGATTAAATAAATTACAAACATTATATCTGCCTTTTTTAATTACAATACGCGGAAGATTATTCATGAGTATGGAAGGATTTTATAAAAAAAAACCCGACACAATGTTTGCAATTTATTTAATTCGACATGTAGATGATAAGTATGTGTCATCATAGAAATAAGTATAAATTACAATAAATATCCTATTTTTACAATTAGTCACAATAAGGACTTATTTAAAGTGTGGCCAAGCAGTTATTTCTCCTCCGCTTACCACTACTATCTCAAGGGTCAAGCCACATACCTCTCATTAAAATTCCCCTAGCTTAACCCTAATAAAACCAATACTTCCTAACCTCTTACTTTACTAAAGCTAACCTCTGGGCTTGAAATATTTCCTCATTCTCTGTTTATAAGGGGTTAAAGAATGCATGTCTTAAAATGACATGTTAAAAAGGTCTATGTTTTAACTGAATTTACAGATATATATATATATATATATATATATATATATATATATATATATATATAATCTATGTGCTCGTTCTTACTCATTGAAAATTAATTTATTCCATTTTTTAAAAATGTAAAACAGAAAATGTTGACTGTTGAAATTTGTTAAGGCAATTTTTAGGTCAAGATTCGGTGTTTGATCGGCAAGTTTTATTGTTCACGGACAGAATTATAAAGTTTATTATAATAGAAAAACAAAGCAAATAACTAAAGCGAAATAAGAATGGGTGAAGGATCAGTGATAAAAATGCCGAAATAACAACTTGCCTATCTTTATTTTACTAATTGTTCACCCAGCACAAAGCCCAAGATTCAGTAAAAGTAGAGGTTTACTGAATGAGGTTGATCTATGAACGTAAATGGAAGAGATAAAAAGTTTCCATGTTCTATCCATGGTATTCACAGCATTTATATGTAAAACCACATCTCTGGGGCTTTAAATCTCTTCTTCATCTGTGCAGAAACTATTAAATATTAACTGCTGTATAGTGGATTAGATATTATATAGCAGTTCGGTATTTTTTGTTTCTAGGTGTGTTTTTCAATCTCTGAATGCCTTGCTTCCTTTCTTAATGAGTGCTTGGCCGAGTGGGTAGAACGTTAGCGCATCGACCATAGTCGATTTGCCGAAGAAACTATTTTCAAAAGTTCATTTACTAAAAATAAATATGATTTCAAAATGTAAAATATTATTAAGGATTGCTAGTAATTGTATGCATTATTCTCAGTGTAAATAGTTCTAAATAGTTATTGATCAATTTTATCATTGTGATATATTTGCATCATATCAAATATTAATAATATAATAACTAAAGTCCGCAAATTGAATGAGAGAGTTATCAATGATAATGTTGATTTTGAATTCGGGGTTATCTCCCTTGAACAATTTCTCTGTTATTTCTTTACTTTTTTTATATGTACTTTAAAATAAAATTTGTGGGAAGCGAGCAAATTTTAACTTTGAAAATGCGACCCAGAGAAAAAAAAGTTTGGGAACCATTGGCCTAGTGAGACAATCCCAGTGTGTGTTACTGTCGGGAAGTACCTTCAATTCATGCTATGGGTGGATCCAAGCCTGGTGAGAATAATTAGGTAGCACATTATTTTATGCAGCAAAAAACGTACTATAAAGTCACACGTAATTGTCACCAAGGATTTCACGGTACTGGTTTTGATGATGAGATATCATCCAGATTTAGTAATTGGGGTCTGCACAGATTAAACGTAATCTAAAGTCACACGTCATTGTAACCATATATATTTCAGGGTAGTGGATTTGATTATGAGATATCTTCCAGGATTAGAAACTAGGATCCGCACAGCATGAAATGCACTATAAAGTCATACGTCATTGCAACCAAGTATTTCAGGGTACTGCTATTGATTATGAGATATCTTCCAGAATTAATAACTAGATCCCGCACATATAAATCACACATGACATGTGATTTATAGCACATACGTGCTATAAATCACACGTCATTGTAACCACTGATTTAAGGGTACTGGTTTTAATTATGAGACGTTTTCCAGAATTAGTAACTAAGGTTTGCACAGCATAAAACGTACTATAAAGTTACACGTCATTGTATCCAAGAACTTCAGGGCACTGGTTTTGATGAAAACGCCTTCCATTTATAAAGCTGAGCGGTTCTTTGAAGAAAGTCGTCGCCATTTCCGGTGTCTTCAATTTGAATTATTACTTAGTAATAGGTAGGTCGCTATAAATTATAACTCGGGCGTGCTAATATATTTATTTATTAAACTGTAATTTAATTAGGTTTATACCGAAGCTTAAAAAGGTATAGGAAACAAAAATCATAGAAAGTCGGGTGTGGGAAACGTAGGATAATATGTTTATATATATATATATATATATATATATATATATATATATATATATATAATGTATTTTATTTTCATTTTTGTTTTTATACTTATTGTTTTAAATATACCACTTTGCGTAACACTGATCTTGTGAAGAAGAGAATTATGTTGCATGATCCTGGACATAAAAATGTTTTGACTAAGATTTTCTATGAAAAAAGAAAAAAAGATGTTTTCTTTTTTAAATATTATTAAAAACGGAATAAAACAGCTAATATTTATTCTATCTGGATAACATGACAAACTAAGGAAGTTATTTATACAGCAATCATTTAAACTACAAGATTGTCACTTGAATTAGTTCAATTTCCTATTTCCGCATTGTTCATGAACAATTATATCAAATTAGTCAATAATTTAAAATGATAAAAAATAGTTGTAGAGGAAGAAATAATAGTTTTTCAAGAGTTCTGGAATGACCATCGTGATATGCCTCCGGATTATCGATATGGCCTGGCAGGGTGTTACAAAGAAGACCTTAATCTGTGCATAGAAGAAGAGGAGAACTGAGGTTGCGTCTGAAACAGACTTTGAAAGATTCGAAATCGAAGCGGTAATGGTGGAGGAGATTGTATCCTTCGGCAAGTCCAGGGAACTGGACATAGATGAAGGTGATGTCAACTAGCTCATCGGGGAGCACTACAAGTGAGATAAAGGATTTGTTGGGAATGTGGGAGAAACTTTCAAACTTTATTCAAAAGAAGAACCTAGAAAAAGTATCAACTGGCCGTGCAACGGCGCTATTTAATAACACTTGCCTAACTCATTTCAGAAACATTCTTAAAGGGAGGATGAAACAGACCTCATTCGACAGGTTTTTATAGAAAACCTCTGAAGATGAGAGTTAGGAAAGTTTGGCGAAAAAGGTAAAAGCAGCCAATAAGATTCAGTTATTCAGTTCAGCATTTTTCCTCTACCTTCGTCAGCCACTTTAAATCGCCTGATCTCCAAGCTCAATGCTGTACATTATACTTAATAAAACCAGTTTATTGCAGTACATTCTATTGTATTGCGTTGTTTTTATAAAATATTAGTATTTATAAAAAAAAATTTCTTATTTAAAAGCAAAAAAAAAAAAAGATTGCGAAGTTTCTCGCATTTCAATTCATTTCATTGAGGAAAATTGATTTGACATACGAGCAATTCGAGTTACAAGCACCTTCACAGAACGAATTTAATTGATAGCGTTTTGGCACTAATTTGGGTGTTGTGGTGCAGTGGATATCAGCTTCAAACGAGAAATTGAGGAGCCGAGTTCGAATTCCAGTTGAATTCATTGCATTCACTTACGTGCAAGTACCCTTGGGAAAGGTATTAATCTGTATCTACCTTCCAGTTATGTGCTAAATAACAGAACAGATTGGGTACTATAAACTTAACGTGCAACCAGTCTATCGTAGAAAGTAATGGCAACCTACTCCGGGATAATCTTCTGCCCAGTCAGTCATGTCTCTTTCGGGACATGATCAGCCAAGCGTGTTTCACGTATGGCACTTAACTGACTGACTAGTTGCCAATAGTTGGGACCTGAACGGTTGGTACCACTCCCTAGCAGCGTTTTCATGCAATCATCAGGTTGTACAAACAAATCAAGTACCCTTATAACATCTTAAACTTACTGGGGTAGTATAAAATGACCTTTTACACTAATAACAGTTTTATTAGTGTAAAAAGTCATTTTATACTACCTCAATAAGTTTAAGATGTTATAAGGGTACTTGATTTGTTTGTACATACTGTGCACACACCAACTAACTTTTAATCGAGGCAAAAAATGCCCATCCGACTATGTTGAAAATGCCGAAAAATCACCATTATTTGGGAAAAAAACAATGACGTAAAAAATCCCCAAAAAACAAAACGATCCAAAAAATGCTATAAAAACTCAAAAGCGTTCTGAGAATGTACCTCAGGAGCGTGGTAAACAGTAGGGCCTCAGCAGATGAATGCGTGATAACAGATGAAACATAGTTGTGGTTGGACTTGGACACTGGTCATTAGGAATTTATATGGAAAATTATATATATATATATATATATATATATATATATATATATATATATATATATATATACCAAAAAATAACTAATCTTAGGGACGCGTTTTGTTTTCTGAGGTCTTGATAAAGTCTTTCAGAGACCGAAACGCATTGGCTAAGATAAGTTTTCCCTTTGTCATTATTCATATTGTCTTTTTATAGATATATTCTATCTAAAAATTATATAAATATATATATATATATATATATATATATATATATATATATATATATATAATATTTATTAATAAATTATAACATTGATATGTTATAATATCACTACAAAAGTAGCTATTTTGTTTCGACACTTTTTGTGTCTTATCAAGTGATGTGGTTATATAACATATCAATGTTATAATTTATTAATAAATATTATTATTATTAGCTCTACTTTGTATTGAGAACTTTTTTAAAAATAGTGTTTCTTTGGATGGGGAATATTATTCCACCCATACTTGTATATATATATATATATATATATATATATATATATATATATATATATATATATATATATAATCATCTATAGGCAAGCTAGTTTCGCTTTGTGTGTTTGTTTAGGTAGGAAATTCTCGTTTACGCATGTCTGATTAAATAAATTACAAACATTATATCTGCCTTTTTTAATTACAATTCGCGGAAGATTATTCATGAGTATGAACGGATTTTGTAAAAAAAAAACCCGACACAATGTTTGCAATTTATTTAATTCAACATGTAGATCATAAGTATGTGTCATCATAGAAATAAGTATAAATTACAATAATCATCCTATTCTTCCAGTTAGTCACAATAAGGATTTTTAAAATGTTGGCCAAGCAATAACTTCCCCACCACCTACCACTACTAACTGAAGGGTCAAGCCACATACCTCTCACTAGCAAAGAAGAAATTACTACAAAAATTCCCCTACCTTACCCTAATAAAACCAATACCTCTCAAACTCTTCATTTACTAAAGCTAACCACTGGGTTTAGAAGTTTTCGTCATTCTCTTTTTATAAAGGGTTAAAGAATACATGTCTTGAAAATGGCTATTTCTCCGTCATTTTTTAGCTGAATTTACGTATATATAATACGAATAGCATCTATTTTCATTCTTACTCATTGAAAATTCCATTTTAAAACGAACTATAAAGTCACACGCCATTATAACCAAGGATTTAGGGTACTGGTTTTGATTATGAGATATCTTCCAGAATAAGTAACCAGAGTCCGCACAGCATAAAATACACTATAAAGTCACACGTCATTTTAACCAAGAATTTCAGAGTACTGGTTTTGATTATCAGATATATCCCAGAATCAATAACTAGGGTCTGTACAACATAAAATGCACAATAAAGTCACACGTCATTGTAACCAAGGATTTCAAGGTACTTATGTTGATTATGAAATATATTTCAGAATTAGTAACTAGGGTCCTTATAGCATAAAACGTACTATAATATCACACGCCATTGTAACCAATGATTTCAGGGTAGTGGATTTGATTTTGAGATATCTTCCAGGATTAATAACTAGGATCCGCACAGCAAAAAATGCACTATAAAGTCATAAGTCATTGCAACCAAGGGTTTCAGGGTAATGGTTTTTATTATGAGATATCTTCCAGAATTAGTAACTAGGATCTGCACAACATAAAATGCACTATAAAGTCACACGTCATTTTAACCTAGGATTTCATGGTACTCGTTTTGATCATGAGATATGTACCAGACTCAATAACTAGCGTCCGCACAGCATAAAATTTACTATAAATTACGTCATTGTAACCAAGGATTTCACGGTACTGGTTTTGATTATGAGATATCATCCATAATTAGTAACTAGGTTCCATACAGCATAAAACGTACTATTATGTCACACGTCATTGTAACCAAGGATTTCACGGTACTGGTTTTGACTATGAGATATCTTCCAGAATTAATAAGTAGGGTCTGCACAGCATAAAATGCACTATAAAGTCACACGTCCTTGTAACCAAGAATTTCAGGGTACTAGTTTTGATTATGAGCAGTCTTCCATTTAAAAAAATGAGCGACCTCTTTAAAAGAAGTTGTTACCATTTCCGGTGTCTTCTAGGTCAAAAGAGGACATTTTCCAACTTTCTCTAAAAAATGAAAATGAAAGGGTTCTTTTTATTATGACATATATTTTCATTAATTGCAATGATTGCAATTAATGTGTATTGCGGCAATACACATGGTTTGTCGTAAAAATTTCTACTTTTAGTATTTCCTAAATAGGGGCTTCTGTAATACAAATCGCTTAACGTAAACAGATTAGCATAGGGACCCTATGCTCGTTGGACCACCGGTCAACTGGCCATCGAGTGCATGCATCAAGACGGGTCTGGTCACAAGTAAACTTTTTATATTTTCTTACAATTAACTCAATATATATATATATATATATATATATATATATATATATATATATATATATATATTCCATTTTTAAACGAGTTATTCCGCTATCCAGGTTTATACCATGAGTGGTGTGTTCAGGCGATTTTTATTAACTGATTTTACCGTTTACCATTTTCTCTTTAAGAACGCTCTTGTAATGGTGTTTTATTTGAACCCTCACGTGGCATGGAATTTATGAACACGCAATTTTTCAATTAAAACGAATTATGGCGTTTTCATCGATGGTTGTATGAACCTAAGAGGTATTTCTTAGTGTGGATGCATTTAGTCATAATTTCCGTTCTTTCATTTAACACTTTTTTTTTATTTGGGAATAGAGTATAATTTCTAATTTTTCTTCTTGGCACAGTCTACATATTTTTCCACCGTTGTAAGGCTTGGCAGTTTTTACAATCCTTGACGCTATGTCTCCGTCTTTTCCATATTTTGATTTCAACTTCCACGCGTAGCTAGCCAATTTTGTATTGTTTTTTAATTTTTCCATTTTGAATGTAGACTGTGATTAAACCACAGGAGCGTTCAAATAAAACACCGTTACAATATCGTTCTTAAAGAGAATAACGGTAAACAGTAAAACCAGTTATTAAAATTCACCTGAAGACACCACTCATGGTAGAAACCTGGGTAGCGGAATAACTCGTTTATAAATGGAAAATATTAAAAAGTTATACAATATAATTGTATCGAACACTTTTTGATACAAATGTGTACTGGTCTAACCCTATTATGACCAGAAAGTAAGTATAAAACAATCAATATGCTATTATCTTACAATTGCACACTTCTAACACGACTGTATTTTAACAATAAACAATACAGATTTTACCAAACGCACGGAACAAAGCAAAACACACACACACACACACACACACACACACACACATATATATATATATATATATATATATATATATATATATTATGAGAAAATAGTAACCAACACTTAACAATTCCAGTTTAGAAAATAGTCACAATGGACTGGCTGTGTTTTAAACGATTCAAGAGGCACTCCAGTATGAAATTATAACTACTCTACAGCAAATACAAAAATATATTACTAACGAAAATGAGCTCCCGCCTTAAAAATAGCTGAAGAATTAGTCAAAAGCGTTTTGGAAAATAATCACAACAGAGTTTCTCCACTTTCATATTCCTCATAAAAGAAACTATACGGAAACTCGAAAAACTAAATAAAAATCTTACAAAATTTTCCTTGCCCGTCACATTAGAATGAAATATTAATGCAGTTATAAATGTAAATAAGTACATATATTTGTATACGCGCAAATATGCATCAATATAGAACAGTGCTCAACGCGGTTTAGCAGAGCAACAATAATATATTAATAAATATACATATTATCCTGTATTTTAAGCACAACCCGGAGTTTCAGGCATTATGCAATCATCATATTATGAACTGAACGTTTTTCGATTTGAATTATTATTTCAGTTATTCAGTCAGTTAAGTGCCATACGTGATAGACGCTTGGGCGATCATGTCTCGAAAGAGACATGACTGACTGGCATTGCTTTATGCGGTAGACTGGTTGCCGACCATGGCTACAGGACACAATCTGTTCTATTATTTAACCCATTACTGGAGGGAAGAGACGGAATAATAGTTTTCCCAAGGATATTTGCGCGTAAGTGAATGCAAGGAATTTGACTGGAATTCGAACTCGGCTTCCCGATTTCTCGTTCCGAGTCGATATCCACTGCACCACGACGCACATCAGCTGCAATACGACGCACATTTTAGTTATTAGTGTCCCTTAAGTTAAGGTCGTTATAAACTGTTAATCGGGTGTGCGAATATTTTTCTGGATTGAATGTTTAATTTAGATAGGTTTATACGGAAACTTAAAAATTCTATCGGAAACTAAAATCGAGGGAGAAAAAAAAAGTTCAGGGTCCGATTTTTATTAATCTTACGTTGAAGGGGACATCAGTAGTTGGTTTATATTGGAGACAAACGTTCGAATGGGTGTTTCTTTTAAGGAATAAAAAATAAGAAATTAAAACAAAATTAAAATAAAAGGATGAATGATTTAAGAAAATAAATATAGAAAAAATAATTAAAAATGACGAAACAAAAAAAACAAAATAAATACACACACGTACACATGCAGTATGCATAAACACACACCTACGTATGAACAGAAAGTTTTTCAATTTGAATTATTATTTCAAGTATTAGCGTAGTTAAAGTTTAGGTCGCTATAAATTATAAATCGGGCGTGATAATATATTTATTTATTAAAGTATAATTTAATTAGATTTATACTGAAGCTTAAAAGGGGTAGGAAACAGAAATCATGGAAAGTGTGTGTGTGTGTGTGTGTGTGTGTGTGTGTGTGTGTGTGTGTGTGTGTGTGAAACGTAGGATAATATATGTGTGTATATATAAATATTTTATTTTATAGTTATTCGTTTTTGTTTTTATACATATTAATTCAAATATACCACTTTGTGTAACACTGATCTTGTGAGGAAGGGAGATATGTTGCATGATCCTGGACATAAAAATGTCTTACTAAGATTTTCTATAAAAAGAAAGGGAAAAAAAATCTTTTTTTTTTTTTAAATAGAATTAAAAACGGAATAAAACAGCTACTATTTATTGTATCTGGATAATATGACAAAGTAAAGAGGTTATTTATAGAACAAATGACTTTAACTACAGGATTGTCACTTGAATTCGTTCAGTTTCCTGTTTGTTGTAACCGCATTGTTCATGAACAATTATAACAAATTAATAAATAATATAAAAAGATAAACAATTAGTGGTAGAGGAAGAAAAAATTGTTACTCGAGAGTTCTGGAATGACCATCGTGATATGCCTCCGAAGTATCGATATGGCCTGGCAGGGTGTTACAAAGAAGACCTTGATCTCTGCATGAAAGAAGCAGAGGACTGAGGTTGCGTCTGAAACAGACTTTGAAAGATTCGAATTCGAAGCGGTAATGGTGGAGAAGATTGTATCCTTCGGCAAGTCCATGGAACTGGACATGGATGAAGGTGATGTCAACGAGCTCATCGGGGAGCACTACAAGTGAGATAAAGGATTTGTTGGGAATGTGGGAGAAACTTTCAAACTTTATTCAAAAGAAGAACCTAGAAAAAGTATCAACTGGGCGTACAACGGCGCTATTTAATGACACTTGCCTAACTCAGAACATTCTGAAAGAGAGGATGAAACTGACCTCATTCGACAGCATTTTTCCTCTACCTTCGTCAGACACATTAAATCGCCTGATTTCCAAGCTCAATACTGTACAATACACTGTACATTATTCTTAATAAAACCACTTTGTTGCAGTACATTCTATTGTATTGCGTTGTTTTTTGTTTTTTTTTATAAAATATTAGTATTTATAAAAAAGATTTTCTTATTTAAAAGCATGTAACAAAAATAATTGCTACGTTTTTGGCATTTCAATTCATTTCATTGAGGAAAATTGATTTGACATTCGAGTAATTTGAGTTACAAGCATCATCACAGAACGAATTAAACACGTAAGTCAAGGCACCGCTGAATTTTTTTTTTTTTTACATAAATGTATTGCCGGCAATATTTTTTTCTTTTTTTAAAAATTGCTTTGCTGGTAATTTCTATCTTTTTTTAATTTTTACAAAAATGTATTGCTGGTAATATTTTTTATTATGGGAATATATTACTTCTTTTTTCACTATAAGAATGTATTTTTTAACTGATAACGATTTGACATCAATTTGGGTGTTGTGGTGCAGTGGATATCGGCTTGGAATGAGAAATCGGGAAGCCGAGTTCGAATTCCAGTTAAATTCACTGCATTCACTTACGCGCAAGTACCCTTGGGATAGGTATTAATCCGTCTCTTCCTTCCAATTATGCGTTAAATAACAGGACAGGTTGGGTTTTATAGCCTTGACTGGAAACCAGTAGACTGCAGAAAGTAATGGCAACCTACTGCGGGATAACCTTCTGCCCAGTCAATCATGTCTCTTTCGGGACATGATCGTCCAAGCCTATTTCAACGTATGGCACTTAACTGACTGACTAGTTACCAACTGTTTAGACCCGAACAGTTGGTACCACTCCCTAAATGCATTTTCACACAATCATCAGGTTATTGGCAACTCTTACTTGTGTAAAAGGGCATTTTATATTACCTCAGTAAGTTTAAGATGTTATAAGGGTACTTGAAAGGGTATTTGATTTGTTTGTACATACTATGCACGCACCAAATAACTTTTAATCGAGGCAAAAAAAAAAAAAAATGCCCATCCGACTAGGTTGAAAATGCTGAAAAATCACGATTATTTGGTAAAAGAACAAAGACGTAAAAACCCAAAACAAAACCCAAACGAAACAAAAAATGCCATAAAAAACTCAAAAGCGTTCTGAAAATCCACCCCGGTAACGCGGTAAATAGTAGGGCTTGAGCAGATGAATGCATGAAAACAAATGAAACTTATAGTTGTGGTTGGACACTGTTCACTAGGAATTTATATAGAAAATTATATATATATATATATATATATATATATATATATATATATATATATATGTTCACTAGGAATTATAGAAAATTTTCCTATGTTCACTAGGAATTTATATAGAAAATTATGTATATATATATAATCATCTATAGACAGGCCTAGATGATAAGTATGTGTCATCATAGAAATAAGTATAAATTACAATAATCATCCTATTCTTCCAATTAGTCAGAACAAGTCTTTTTTAAAATGTTGGCCAAGCAGTTACTTCCCCACCACCTACCACTAATAACTCAAGGGTCAAGCCACATACCTCCCAGTACCAAAGAGGAAATTACTACTAAAATTCCCCTAGATTAACCCTAATAGAACCAATACCTCCCAACCCCTTCCTTTACTGAAGCTAACCTTTGGGCTTAGAATTTTTCCTCATTCTCTGTTTATAAGGTGTTGAAGAATGCATGTCTTAAAATGACATGTTGAAAATAGGTTTATAGTACTTTTTATGCTGTGCGGATCCTAGTTACTAATTCTGGAAGATATCTCATAATTAAAACAAGTACCGTGAAATCCTTGGTTACAATGACGTGTAACTTTATAGTAAATTCACTTGAAGAAGGTAAGAATCAACCTCTTCTCCCCTAGCTATGGGTTAATTAGTAAGATTTGTATCAATAAAAAACAATTATTATAAAAAAATTGCGGACAAAATAATTAGTTTCGGCATTAAATAACCGACGGATAAAGCAAAAACAACTAATAAAACCAAAAATGGAATGTAATACTTTCACGGCTTCTGCTCCGATGAACTTAGATCACTTGTGCCCCCTAGATACGAATTTGCACGAGATACTAGATTAGCAACTAGGTCCTACCCTTTTACAGTAAAACCGATAAAATGTAACCGCAATTTCTACTCCAACAACTTTTCTCGCACTTCCCACCTGTGGAATTTCCTTCCACATGATTGCTTCATCGACAGCTACAATATTCAGGAGTTTAAACGTAAGGTGAATAGACACTAACTCGCATCCATTCTTTCAAACACTCTTCCCATCTGCCCAACCCTCAGCCTCGGTATCCTTACCCGTCTATCATCCTCCTTCTGACATTTCCTATATCTACCACTCTTTCTATTCACCTTCCCCTGTGTAAACCCCTGCACAATAGTGGCAGTGGAATGCCTTGCTTGGGGTGAAATGATAAAAAAAATGTTGTTGATAGGTTAAATAAGTGCTTAATATCTTTCATTCACTCTAATGAGTATATGCAGGGCGAAAATAAATGTGCGCAAGTTTTTATGTCTTTTTAAAATTGACCAATCAAGTAATAACACGTTACCATTTTTTAAAAACACATTAAATATATTTAAGCTGGGATTTGTTTTGACAAATCATTCACTGGAAAATATGTCAAAGCTTACTTTAGATTGTCGACTGAAGCATGTGAAGTTATATTATGCTAATCATAAGAGTGTAGGAGCAACGATGAGAGCCTCTTTTGCTCTATCAACAATTACTTGTCTGATACAAAAATTAAAAAAAACAATCACACTGCTTGATATTTCTTCAAGCGTATACTGAACGCACACCTCAAGTTATGGAGAGACAATTGAAAATTTGTGGTAATTTAATAAACCCTATTTCAAGCCTATTTGTTTTCAAAATATATGTTGCAGCTTTCACAGTTGCTTACTTTGCATGATAATGGCTTAAAAAATTTTCTCCTTGGCCCAATCTTCAAACATCATCACTACTGCAATGTCTGGCTTTTCTTAATATACTGCAGATCACATTAGGGTTTTTGTCATGATAACGTAATCGGCTGATTTTTCTAATTTTAATATTTAAAAGCCCACCATGTTAAATTTTTATTTTATTTTTTTAAACGTATGTTGAGCACTTTTTAATCAACTGTTTACTGGCCAAATTTGACTCTGACTAAACTGTTTAACAATTATATATATATATATATATATATATATATATATATATATATATATATATATATAAAGTGTGAAAATAAATAAACGTAAGTGTTAAAGCCATTATAATGCAAAGTAATTCAATTGTCTCTCCATTTTGTTGTATAGTCAACGTTACATGTTTGATCAACTTAATGACAGACTATCCATAACTTGAGGTGTGCGCTCAAGATATGCTTGAATGAATATCAAGCAGTGGGATTGTGGTTTCAAACGTTTCTATCAGGCAAGTAATTGTTGATAGAGCAAATGGATCCTGTTTTAAATTGCTCCTTGTTATAGAGACTCTCATTGTTGCTGCTGCATCCTCATAATTAGCATAACTTCACATACTCCAGGTGACAATCTAAAATTAGCTTTGACATAGTTTCCAGTGAATGATTTGTCAAAACAAATCCCAGCTTATATACATTTAATGTGTTTAAAAAAAAGTAACGTGTCATGAGCAGATTAGTCAATTTTAAAAAGACATTAAACTTGCGCGCCTTTATTTTCACCCTGTATATACTCATTAGAGTGAATGAAAGAAATTTAAGCACTTAGTTAACCTATTAACAACTACATTCCATTTTTGTTTTTATTGATTGTTTTTGCTTAGCGGCATATCAGCCTCTATTGGTTATTTAATGCTAAAACTAAATATTTTTTACGCATTTTTTTTCTATAATAATGGTTTTTAATTATACAAGTCTTACTAAGTAATCTATAGGTAGAGGAGAAGAGGTGGATTCTTACCTTCCTCAAGTATTTACGTGTAAGTGAATGTAATGAACCCAACGGGAATTGGAATTCGACTCGCCAATTAATAATTCCGAGCCATTATTCATTACAACACACGGACATTCAATCTTACAGCACCTGATATTCCCAAGCAGCTACACATCTAGGCTCGATAATTGTATGAGGACAGTCAGTTAAGTGCCATACATGATACACACTTGGATGATCACGTCTATTTCAAATCATGGCTGATTAGGTAGAAAATTTTCCTGCAGTAGGTTGCCGTTACTTTTTGTGGTAAACTGGTTGCCAACCAAGGCTATAGAACCCAATCAGTGTTGCTATTCAACCCATAGCTGGGGGGAGAAGAAATGGATTAATACCTTTCCCAAGGGTATTTGCACGGAAGTGAATGCAGCGACTTTGACTAGGAATTCGAACTCGACTCTTCGAATTCTCATTCTGAACTGATATCCATTGCACCACAACGCACATCCAAGCCTATAAATACACAATCTTATTTACTCTCTTCATCTTTTTAGCTCTTGCTTCCAGATGTAATCGACGTAGACAGAAACGCTGCCGCTGAGGCGTGTTCCCTACTTTGATCCTCTGTCGACTTTTGAACACCTCACACACGCACATGCACACACGTGTCTAGCACATATGCCTTTTTTTAAGCACGCACACTAGCACATTTTTATATACTCTCCTATTCCTTACAATTGTGCACAGATGTAATTTCTTTTGTCAATAACAAGCCCTACCGTTTGTTTTGGATGCTGAATTTTTTTCTTATTTTTACCTGAACTCACATTGAGTCTGCCAATATTGTTGGCGGAATAAATGTTCCTGGCACATATAAATACTTAATATAAAATGTCTAATTCTACAGCATAATGATGACTTATTTCTATCTAAATATATTAGTATCCCGCAACATAAGTTTGAAATAATACCTTTATTATAAATTTCAATTACTTTAAATTGGAAACAGAAAGAAGAACAAGGAGAAAATAATTAATCAACTAATTAATATATATATATATATATATATATATATATATATATATATATATATATATATATTATAATAGTTCAAATTACAATCTACTACAAAGTGTAGTAGATTTTGTTTCGTCATTAAAAGGACAATATCATGAAATAAAACACTATTTTGTGAAGGGAGATGGAAAATTCGATTCCTTATATTGGTAAATTTTGTGTGCGGTGTAAAGTGGGTAGGGAAAATAAGAAACCAGAATATCCTTTCAATATGAAAAAAAAAAGGTACACTTTGTAGTAGATTTTAATTTGAGCATGTTCTAAATGATAATTTATAATATATAAATATATATAAGAAACATTAAGGCAGACACGTTATTTCATCGTAAATCGGAAGCATAGGCCTATTTCAGGCGAACCATCATCAGCTTCCGTTTTTATTGTACGAAGGATTTTACATGAAATAACTTGTCTGTCTTAATTTTTCTTATATGTGCTCTATATGTATTTATATACATATATATTTAGAGCTCTCTTAGAGAGTTATCCTACCACTGTATGTACAGGGTACTCCTTTGGATTCTTCTATACTCACACTGCATGATATATATATATATATTTTGCAGTGAAATTAAATCAAGAATCAAAATAATGCATAGATAGAAATCGAAATTTGATTGAAAATCTACTTACTTGATTTTTGACTTCAGTGACGTAACCTTTTTCCCGCAAATCAACTTTATTCGGAAGGGAGTCAATTTTCACATTCTCAGATGTAATTGAGTAGTTTGGATGAGTCAGTTTCGGGAGCGAGATGTTGCTCATCAGTGTCGCAAATTCTCTATTGGTCTGGAATGAAGAAAGGTATATAAGAATAAAAGACGAATAAAAGAATAAAACGAATGAAAGAATATAAAATGTGTGAAGCATTTCGTTAAAGACTGTGTATTTTGATAAGTGTAAAGTTCACTTACAAAAAGAAAAAGAAAAACAATAATGAAAATAAACTAAAACATTTTTTCATATATTCAAAAAGATCATCCCCGTTTTAAACAACATTTCTTTCAATTTTTAATTTTTCAACCTCTCTGCAGTAGGTTCTTATATGAGTAGAAATAGTGGTGTTTGTTCAAGTATTTCCGTTATTAGAGGGTATGCAAAACTCTTTAACAAGCAACGCTTGAGTTATATATATATATATATATATATATATATATATATATATATATATAAACAGTAGATACTCTAGCATCTATACATTGCTCATTCAGTTATAAATTAGAGCACTCTAACTACTAGCGTATGATACATCATGCGATAAAAAAAGATTTGCCTCCTTCTGCCGAGCGCCCATAGCTCAGAGGTAAAATCACCGATTGACGCCAATTCGGTCGGGTTTCATTCCTGGGTAAAAGCAATCGGATGTCTAACCGTACTGATGAGCTGTGATACAGCGATGACTATATATATTATTCTAGCCAAGCAATGTGTTGGGGGCCCCATTACTGTGCAAGGGGTTGGACTGAGAAAAAAGACTGAGTACAGAGGGTATTAAAGAAAGGATAAAAGATGAATGGGATTCAAGAAGATAGAAAATGGCCATTGACGTTGCATTTAAATTTTTGGAGGTTGTAACTATCAGGAAGCATCTAAATGCCAAGGAGATTCACAGGTGGGAAGTGCAAGGAAATAAACTGTTCGAGTAGAAGTGGCGGTTATATTTAACTATTTCACCGGTAAAAGGGTGGGACCTCGATGTCAATCTAGTAGAAGTGGCGGTTATATTTAACTATTTCACCGGTAAAAGGGTGGGACCTAGATGTCAATCTAGTAGAAGTGGCGGTTATATTTAACTATTTCACCGGTAAAAGGGTGGGACCTAGATGTCAATCTAGTAGTATGCTTAAATTCACGTGGACGAGGTACTAAGAACAAGGCTCGTCAGAGCAGTTGTCATAAAAATATTTGTAGAAAAACTGAAGGAAACCACGTCACGTTAGTGAGAGAGTGACTGAAGTCGAGAGGCTAAGTCAGTGCTGATCTTTCTTTGGATTTTTCCCGGGATAAATGGCAGAGACCCCCTATCAGATATGTTAATGCACGGAAGAATAGTAGATATATAAATGCGCAAAATGAATTCTGACGAGAAAAACTTTCTGGCCCAACTCAGAGACCAACCTTCCTTGCAGTTGATATAATCCTAACAACTAACCAAATTAAGTATAAATTTGGTCACCACTAAAATACCTTAGTTTTGCTTGGCTTGTTAACTACAACAAACTTCTCTCTATTTATAATCTGAGAGAATCCACTTTGCTTTCCATCGGTATGGCTTATGCAAACCTCCAGGAGAGTGGCTCCTTACGCCTTCTTGGGCTAACGTTCTCGGTTTACCTGAAGTGTAGAGTCTATTGAATCCTTTGCTAGGTCAGCTTTCAGGAAAATTGGTTCACTGTGTCGTGCAAAACGGTTTTTCTTATGTATGAAGTGCTTGAAAAGAACTTTTCAACCGATAGGTAATTCTTCTTGGGCCTATATGAGTCTACCATTCGTCTATACATAAAATATTACCGCTGCATATGGATCAGCACTCCTGCTAAATATCTAGAGCACCTTAAGTCCAAGGAAGAATTAGCAATATTGTTGGCTCTGATCGAGTGCCTCGGCTTTAGTCACTCCTACACCACAGCAAGGTTGCCTCTCTTGCCTTTTCTATAAATACTTTCCTGGTAATTGTCCGGATAATCTCTTCACCATGGTGCTTAGCCTTCGAATTTTAGCTCAGTACTAGACTGGTGCCTAGGTTTCACTAATTTACAGTTGATCTGTCAACATGTAACCGTAAGTTCTATGTTAACAGTTTCTTTTCTTGCGCTTCTCGCTTGTGGAACTCCTTTCCGGCTCGATGCTTTCCAACCAACTTTAATCTGCAAAAATTTAAATGCAATGTCAATCGCTATCTGCTGTCCTCCTGATTCCTCTTTCTCTGTTCTCACCCCTTAGCAATGTTTCTACTGTTAACTCTTCCACACCCAGTAACACCTTGTGTCTTAGTGGCGTTACTACCTTGCTTGAGGTGAAATCGGTTACAAAGAGAATTCAAAGGTGACAATCTAAATCAAGTAGATCATTTTTTTTTTATAGTTAACATCTTAACGAAAATACATAGATGTTTGAATTGCAATGTCATGGCCAGCACTATCAAGAACGATTATATGTGGAAACCTGAAAATGCAACGTTTTAGATCAGCAGTAGAAACCGTATTTTTATTGTATTGGAAATCCTGACTTATCTGATACTGTATAAATAAAGATTATAAGTTCATTTTTATTTGTTATAACTAATAAAAATGAATACAAAATCAGGTCTATAATTATTATTTTCTTTGTAAAAATCTGTTGTCTTAAAATTGTTTAGACAGCAACAGGTGAGCTTTTAGTATTTGTTAGTGCACTAAAATATCTTAAGCATAAAGTTTTTAGCTGTGACATTTTAATTTCTATTATCAATACAGGAATAGTTTTATTAGAAATTATTAGTTTAAATCAACTTAGTAATCGGCCTGAAAATAACTAAATCTTATATATAACTGAAGAAAAAAGGTCTGTCATTTAGTCGATAGATGTTACCTTAAGCATCCCGACTCCAGAGTTTCGTAGAGGAAACCCTCCGTGAGTCACTCAGCCCACTCGTCAGGAGGTATCAGCAATTGACTGTTTATTTTTTTCGATTTTTTTTTTATATATATTTTTCATTGTTGAGAGTATTTTTTTTCATAGATATAATCGGATATTTTTTCTCAGAATAGAATTAGAAATTTCAGATATTTTCTGTAAGTTGCATTAAAAATATCTGATCCACACTTAAAATATGCTTATTTGTTTAAAACTAATCTGAACCATATCTTGCTTATGGGCTTCATACTGATAAAAATAAATTAAAAACGAACGAACACAAAAACAAACGAAAACGCGCAGTCGATAGCACTCGCAGATTTCAGAAAGACAACTCTAACGCTGCAGAGATGAGTAATCTCCCTTTAGTAAACCTTTACCTTCGTTGATAAATAATTATGCTAAATCTCATCTTGGACTTTATTAGACATAATTGTCCACTGTTATTATTTTTTTTATTTCAGTAAGGACGCATAAAAATAAAAAAATACCTCAGAGATGGCGCAAATCCATCGGAGAACTCTTCCACCACGAAAGAGGACAGCCCGCAATACAGAGAAATATTTAAAATCTGAAGTGAAATCAGTACTATCGAAATTAAACTGAAACAAAGTAGCAGTACCTGATGAAATTGTAATAGAGATATTGGTAGCTGTAGGTGATTTAGGCATTGTCAAAATTACAAACATAATAAACGGAATATACAACAGTGGTGGTCTGCTGGAAGACTTAAATGGACCCATTTTCATAGAAGATTTGAGAAGCCTGGGGATAATGAATGCGAACTCAGTTGAACAATCAGCAAAATGAACCCCATTACAAAAATTATCATTCGAATTGTAATGAAAGGAGAACGTAAAAGGATTAAAGGACTTTTTTGTTTGGTAAAAATCATCACGAAAAACAAAATGCAATTAAATAAATGAGGGAATATTTTATTTACATAGCACGCGATAAAGACAGACGACACATGCCGAATTATAAATTTATTGTTAACGTACAGAATAATGAATAAATTACACAAATTAAGTGCATTGTGTGACAAAAGATGGCCAATAACATGTATATTAAAATAATCAATGCGAATAAATTATGCCCTTTTACAATAAAAGTTATAATGCTACAGAAGGTCCCTGGACAAGAAAACTACATATAAAATGTAGAAAAGGAAAAATACTTCTCTGAATCAAAGAATTGGTAAATTTTTCGAAGCAAAGTTCGTGGCAACAGCAAACAATGACAATAGCTGAAGAATATTCCTTGATGAGGGAGGGACTTTGATGTTCCTTTCAATTCTCATCTGGTGGTTGTTAAATTTTTTCAGTCTCGTTTTTCTTTCTGGGCTGAGACGACCTGGGTTTCTGCAGCAGATGTTCTTCAACTCGTTGAATTAAATCCAAAACCACCTTTTATAATCTCCAGGTAGACTCCAAATTACTTTTCAGAATTTGGAGGGACACTTTTTGATTGATTCTGGATGAAAAACAAATGCAGCTGTTTTCCCACAAATCTAAATGCAGTAAAATATTTTTGAAATTCAAAAATTAAGCAAGAGCCCGACGTAGCGTCTGCGTTCTCTCAGAAACCAGACGATACACGCTGAGCAGCTTACATTTCTTATAGAATTAATCTGAAAGAAGAACAGTGCAGTTTCGTTAAAAACACAGGAAGAAACAGTCTATCCCCAGAAAGTGTAATACTTATGCAAACGGATGTATACTTCTGTTTTATAGATTATGCAAAAGCATTTGATGAAATATGTCACAAAGAACTGTTGGAACTGTTAGGTGAGCCTGATATACTTGGGCAGGATATTAGAATAATCCAGTACTTATAGTGGGAGCAAACCACCTGGATACGGGTAGACAATGAATTCAGAATAGAAATGAGTGTAAAGATAAGAATGTGTCTAACTTACCAGAGCTATTCTAGTGAAGCAATCCTGAGTGAATTAGAAGTCCTACCAGGACTCATTATCAATGGTTACAATCATTAGATATTTAGATGATACAGTGTTGCTAATAGAAATAAAAAAGAAAATACAGGAGCACACATAGAAAGTAGTAAAGGAAAGCAAGAAGAAAGGACTAAATATCAATTGTAAGAAGATAGAATGTATGGATACCAGCAAAAAGAAATTCTCAACTTGCGGATTACAAACTAGAGATATCAAAAATCAAGAAAATACGGAAATCTAAATACCTGGGAATTTTTAAACAGGAAACGAAAAATGTGGCACCGAATTCTGATGACACATCGAAATAATGAAAGATGCTTTCCAAAAGCTAAGCAAACTATTAAGAAACTGGAAAATTTCGGTTGAAACAAAGAAAAGAGTACTGAACTCTTATATAATATCAGCCTTCCTATATGGCAGTAAGTGCTGGAAAATGTTCTCACAAGTCTAGAAAAGGTTTGAGGCAACAGTAATGGGGTTCTACAAAAGATGCTGAGAATATGACACCAACTACCCCCGGCCTCAGGCTGTATGTTGCGTGCGTTAACTGGCCGTAAGTTAGTCGCACCTGAGTTTGCTGCTGTTTGCTTCTGTTCCACCTCCAGGTGATCGAAGATGTCAAATGATCAGTCGAAATCGCTCACTCTGTCTACCACGTTAGGATTTTTGATCTCAGAGGAAGCTAAGGACCTGAGAAAAAAGGGGCGGTCGTCTCCGTGCTCAAGAGACGGTTGGTTGCATATACAGAAATAAGGGAAGTAGACAAGAAACAAAAGATAACAAGACATTGATGAAGGCCAGTCTATGTGAACTAATGATTATATTGTGTCTCTTTGTACAGCAAGATAGATAGATAGATAGATAGAGAAAGAGAGAGAGAGAGAGAGAGAGAGAGAGAGAGAGAGAGAGAGAGAGAGGGGATTAAAAGAAAACACAATACAACTTTATTCAGAGTTCACTAATTACTTGCTGCTACTCTGTCTATTCGTCGTTCGACGGAATACAGTCTTTATGCTCCCCCCCCTTGAGTTCTGCATAGAAGCGGCGTGCATGTACTAGCGTGGTGAGAGAGAGAGAGAGAGAGAGAGAGAGAGAGAGAGAGAGAGAGAGAGAGAGAGAGAGAGAGAGATCTTTCCGCGTGTTTACTCCACGCGTTTTGAACGGGTCTCTCTCTCTCGTCTCTGTGACGCATCTGACTTGTTTTTCAAATCCGTCGCCTTTTTGTTGAAACCGTTTCAATATGATGTGGGCTGGTAAGTTATCGGAATGTTTCTCCATAAAAGTCTAATGTCAATTTCGTGTATCTGGCTTAAATCACCCGCTTACGGTTTTCGCGCTGAAGTTTGCCATTCTGGAAGTTTGGAGACAAGATTCTGTTGTCTTTATACATTCAACCGTCAGCGTTAATTACAATTCCATCTTTACGTGGGTGGTCTTTTCCCAGAATAGACCCATAATTTTCATTTTCAGTCCATCTTTTATTCTCTTCTCCGAGAGAGAAAGGGGAAGAAACGAGTAAACAAGGAAGAAAGAAACAGAATTCTCTCCCCTCGCAAGTCCAGCAGGACATTGTTAAATTAATATATATTAGTCGATGTCATCTCGCGAATGCCTTGTGTTCGCCTTTTCCTTATCTCTCGGCCACTTCAGCACTTATTTGTGTTTTCCTCTCTTTCTTAGCCCTTCCTAAGAGAAAGAAAAAATAAACACACAGAGATATTTTCCAAACATTCACTCCGGGGTTCGAATCCAGGATCCGTCGATACTTGGTTTAACGTGTGTGCATAAGGAACACCTACAGTGTTACAGAGAATAGCATGGACTGAACATGCAATCAATGACGAACTTTTAAATAAAATGGAAGCAAAAAGAATACTTGTACTTGGAATTAGAAAGAGACTGTAGAAATTCTAGGGCACATAATGAGGGGAAAACAATTGGAAAATTTTTGCATTCCCAAGTCATATTGAAGGCAAGAGGGAGAGAGGAAAGGAACATACAACATCTGAGCTTGTGTAAATGGTTGACACAGCAGGGATTAGAAAAGACAGCAAAAAGTCAAACATTATTAGGTTCAAGCACAGATAGGAAATTGTGAAGAGCCATGGTTGCCCACGCCTTAAAGATACTAGGCACATAGAAGAACACTTTTTTTCATCTGAATTTTAGTTGAATTCTTAAAACTATATAGAAAAGATTATCTAAATTGAAAAAGTTAAAACACGTCGTTATGAGAAATCCTCATTATCAGACACGTTTCAGTATTTTTCTGCAATCTCTGGCACTAAACAATGTAGTATTACAAAAGTTAATTATCAGCCCTTAACTTAGCTATTATTTTCTTTTGCCTTTTATATTGAAGTCACGTCATTGTTTCAATGCATGACCAAACCATCGCCCCAGTAAGACCTCAGAATTGACTTCCCTTTATATTTTTTCAAAGTCACTTCATTTCTAAATTCTGATTAAATACAAATTTTTTGCTGATGCAAAATTTGCATATTTTTGCTTTATTTCAATCTTTTTTGACAATATAGAGTCTCCTTTCTTTGTGTGTCGTGTTCCTTCAGGACGTAAGCGATCATGGCTCTCTACAATTTACTGTCTTTTGTAGCTTTAAAATTGTCTTTCTGTTATTTCTCTTGAACCTTGTTCCCTCATATATATATACTCAAGCTCACTAAGTTCGCTATGCGTTGTTTTTTCTCTGACCCTCTTGCTTTCAATATGTCCTGTTATTATCAGGTTTTCCAAACCCTCTTTCCTCATTATGAGCCGTAGAAATTTCAACTGTCTCTTCCTGTTGTTAATTATAAGTTTCTTTTTTGTTGCCATTTTCCCTAAAATTCGCCGTTGCTCACATATTCGGTCCACGGTATGCCCATTGATATCCGGTAACAGTTCAGTGCTCTTGTAAATGACCCAAATATCATCGTAAAAAAATCTCCAGCTGGAAAGAATCTAAACTTATTTTATAAATGGAACTTTGTCTGTGTGTGTGTGTGTGTGTTTGAGTGTGTGTCCGTTACATATAGACTCTGAAACGGCTGAACCAATTTTCTTGAAAATTTACACAGTTGTACTATAAGCGTCTGCGAGTGTTCTTAGATAGGTTTTGTGTCGAGGTACCCCCGATAAATATCGAAAATCGATAATCGAAAAAATCGGGTTATAGAAGGAGTGGTCCGATTTTAATTAAATTTCATACACTCATAGACAAAGACACAAGAAACGATATTCAGAAGTTTCAAGGTTGCAGTTCTTACAATAGTGCAGAAAATCGATAATATATATATAAAAGGCAAGATATTTGTGTGTGTGTCTGTTTATCTGTCGGTATGTCCTTTATACAAATCCACAATTTTTATCCGATTCTCACCAAACTTCAAAATTTGGCTTACATCCATTCATTTTTCTTTCAGTCTACGGTAACTGGAAACAACTATTGCTTTTTAGTCTTTCCGGCCAACGTCCAAAGTGCCTGAGCTCCAGGACCATGGATTAGTTTTAAAGCTTTCATTACAACCGAGCAATGCCGAGCTATACTGCCAGTTTAATGGTAATTTGGAAATCATTTTGAAAGTCATTTAAAAGGCTTTTATAACTAATTGAAAGGGCCCAACCATCCTCATTATTTAGTCTCCACTTGCGTCAGAGAACTTAATGTAAATAGTAATCAAAGAGTTTCTTACCATATCAGTATATTCATTAATACCTAGCCAGTAGGTGTAGATACCCTGGTCGGCTTTTCGGTTATGTTCATCAATAAGATTAATATTTTTTTCCCAGTTAAGCCGCCTGAAAAAGTTTTAAAATTTAAATTATCGTAGGGAATTTTTCAAAGCTGTTAATGATAAAGTGCCAAAGAGCTTAATGTTTAGCAGAAAAGAAAACAGAATTCGGCGTTCATTGAGCGAACGGTTAGTGTGACTGCAGGTTTAAATTAATAAAATTTTTTATTATGACCCTTTTTCAAGTTTACTAATTATACCTTTTCTAGTATTAATGGGAGTTTCCTTACAACTTTTTTGTTTTGGGTAATGCAGAAAGACAGAATTATTATATTATTCTTTTCTCTTGTTTTTTTTTTCAACTTGTGATGCAGTGGATATCGTCTCAGGACGAGAATTCGGAGAGCTGAGTTCGAATTCCAGTTGAATTCGTTGCATTCACTTACGCGCAAATACCCTTAGGAAAAGCGTTAACCTGTCTCTTCTCTTGTCACCTATGGGTTAAATAGCCGAACAGATTAGATTCTATAACCTTGGTTGGCAACTAGTTTACCGTAGAAAGTAATGGCAACCTACTGCGGGATAATCTCCTGCCCAGTCAGTCATGTCTCTTTTGAGATATGATCACTCAACTGTATATCACGTATGGCACCTAAATGACTGCTGTGTAGTCAGTCAGTTAGTTAAGTGCCATACGTGAAACACGCTTGAGCGATCATGTCTCGAAAGAGACATGACTGACTGGGCAGGAGATTATCCCGCAGTAGGTTGCCATTGCTTTCTGCGGTAGACTGGTTGCCGGCCAAGGCTATAGAACCCAATCTGTCCTGTTATTTAACCCATAACTGGAGGGAAGAGACGGATTAATACCTTTCCCAAGTGTATTTGCGCGTAAGTGAATGCAAGGAATTCAACTGGAATTCGAACTCGGCTCCCAGATTTCTCGTTCCCAGCCGATATCCACTGGACTACGATGAAGCTGAAATAGACACTTTACGCGAATCACAACAGATCATCAAAGATGATGGGTGTACCAATGCGTTGACCTGGAGTCGCCCTTGGACACCGAATGAAGAAGCAGGTAATCTAACATCTGCATCCTGTTTTGTAAGCGATTGTGATAAAGGAAAATAAACGTAGGAGAAAAAAATTTGAACAGTCTCTTACATAGCGCAGACATAATGTTAGATCCATGCGTCGGATGAGGGTGTGAAGCCGAATCCTGACACACCAGATGAGAGTAGCAGACGAAGTACTGGATTAAATGAAATGTAATATTAAGCATGAAGGAGTCAAGTGTCGTGTCATAATTTTACAGTCACACCCACTTCATAACAGTTGTTTCTGCTGTTGGAAGTGTTACACATTTAGAAGATGCATAAGTCCATAACGCTCTTCATCTCCTCCGCTTAGTGTTGCTACCACATATACTGGCAAATATCTTTTCATTGGATTGTTGCGATGATTAACGAAAGAGAAAACGTTTAAATGAGCATTTGCCTACATCAACTATTCTTAACAACACTTCTTATCTAGCAGTGTTACAAGGATTCATTTATATACAAAAAAAAAAAAAAAAAAAATAATAATGTTTAAAAAGTTGT